>SJYC01106016.1:0-16679 GCA_006408675.1 Madoqua kirkii | reverse complement strand
TCACCAGATGGTCAACACCGAAATCAGACTGGTTATATTCTTTGCAGCCAAAGATGGAGAAGCTCTATACAGTCAACAAAAACAAGACCAGGAACTTACTTCGGCTCAGATCATGAACTCCTTACGATCAAATTCAGACGTAGATTGAAGAATAGGGAAAATCACTAAACCATTCAGGTATGACCTAAATCAAATCCGTTATGATTATATAGTGGACGTGACAAAGAGATTTAAGGGACTAGATCTGATAGAGTGCCTGGAGAACTATGGAAGGAGGTTTGTGATATTGTACAGGAGACAGGGATCAAGAACATCCCCACGGAAAAGAAATGCAAAAAAGTAAAATGACTGTCTGGGGAGGCCTTACAAACAGCTGTGAAAGAAGAGAAGTGAAAAGCAAAGGAGAAAAGGAAAGATACAAACATGTGAATGCAGAGTTCCAAAAAATAACAAGAAAAGATAAGAAAGCCTTCCTCAGCGATCATTGCAAAAAAAAAAAATAGAGGAAAACAACAGAATGAGAAAGACTAGGGATCTCTTCAAGAAAATTAGAGATGCCAAGGGAACATTTTACGCAAAGATGGGCTTGATAAAGGACAGAAATGGTCTGGACCTAATAAAAGCAGAAGATATTAAGAAGAGGTGGCAAGAATACACAGAAACTGTACAAAAAAGATCTTCACAACCAACGATCATTGCAAAAAAAAAAAATAGAGGAAAACAACAGAATGAGAAAGACTAGGGATCTCTTCAAGAAAATTAGAGATGCCAAGGGAACATTTTACGCAAAGATGGGCTTGATAAAGGACAGAAATGGTCTGGACCTAATAAAAGCAGAAGATATTAAGAAGAGGTGGCAAGAATACACAGAAACTGTACAAAAAAGATCTTCACAACCAAGATAATTACAATGATGTGATCATTCACCTAGAGCCAGACATCCTGGAATGTGAAGTCAACTGGGTTCTAGAAAGCATCACTATTAACAAAGCTAGTGGAGGTGATTGAATTCCAATTGAGCTATTTCAAATCCTTAAAGATGATGCTGTGAAAGTTCTGCACTCAATATGCCAGCAAATTTAGAAAATACAGAAGTGGCCACAGGACTAGAAAAGGACAGTTTTCATTTTTTTCATTCAAATCCCAAAGAAAAGCAATGCCAAAGAATGCTCAAACTACCGCACAGTTGCACTCATCTCACATGCTAATAAAGTAATGCTCAAAATTCTCCAAGCCAGGCTTTAGCAATATGTGAACTGTGAAATTCTTCATGTTCAAACTGGTTTTAGAATAAGTAGAGGAACCAGAGATCAAATTGCCAATATCTGCTGGATCATGGAAAAAGCAAGAGAGTTCCAGAAAACCATCTGTTTCTGCTTTATTGAATATGCCAAATCCTTTGACTGTGGATCGCAACAAACTGTGGAAAATTCTGAAAGAGATGGGAATACCAAACCACCTGATCTGACTCTTGAGAAATCTATATGCAGGTCAGGAAGCAACAGTTAGAAGTGGACATGGAACAACAGACTGGTTCCAAACAAGAAAAGTAGTATGTCAAGGCTATATATTGTCACCCTGCTTATTTAACTTCTATGTCGAGTACATCATGAGAAACGCTGGACTGGAAGAAGCATAAACTGGGATCAAGATTGCTAGGAGAAATATCAATAATGTCACATATGCAGATGGCACCACCTTTATGGCAGAAAGTGAAGAGGAACTAAAAAGCCTGCTAATGAAATTGAAAGAGTAGAGTGAAAAAGTTGGCTTAAAGCTCAACACCCAGAAAACTAAGATCATGACACCTGGTCACATCACTTCATGGGAAATAGATGGGGAAACTTGGAAACAGTGTCAGACTTTATTTTTCTGGGCTCCAAAATCACTGCAGGTGGTGATTGCAGCCATGAAATTAAAAGAAACATACTACTTGGAAGGAAAGTTATGACCAATCTAGATAGCATATTAAAAAGCAGAGATGTTACTTGCCAGCAAAGGTTCGTCTAGTCAAGCCTATGGTTTTTCCAGTGGTCATGTATGGATGTGAGAGTTGGACTGTGAAGAAAGCTGAGTGCTGAAGAATTGATGCTTTTGTACTGTGGTGTTGGAGAGGACTCTTGAGAATTCTTTGGACTGCAGCGGAGTCCAACCAGTTTGTCCTAAAAGAGATCAGTTCTGGGTGTTCATTGGAAGGAATGATGCTAAAGGTGTAACTCCAGTACTTTGGTCACCTCATGCGAAGAGTTGACTCATTAGAAAACACTCTGATGTTGGGAGGGATTGTATGCAGGTGGAGAAGGGGACGACTGAGGATGAGATGGCTGGATGGCATCCACGACTCGATGAACTTCAGTTTGAGTGAACTCTCGGAGTTGGTGATGGACAGGGAGGCCTGGTGTGCTGCAATTCATTGGATCGCAAAAACTGGACATGACTAAGAGACTAAACGAACTGACATTTCAGTGATATATCCTGATGTTTGGAAAGTTTAATGATAAGTGTATAAGAAGTTTAGTAGAGGCCACTATAAATATAAGTTTAAAAGATAGAGAATCAGCCACAAAAAATGGTGTGATGATTATAAAGAGTGGCAGTATGGAGAATTCAATGCAACCCTATGACATGCACACAGAGCCAATAGTCATAGATATGTGAGGCCATTATCAGTTACTTCTCTACACTGTTTGTGATTATATACAACACCAGAGTCATTCGAGTAGTTTGCTTTCTTGCAAACTTACATGCTGCTTCCAATCTATGCATATCAATTTTATTGTCCTCTTTAAATAGTTTCATCATTGTGTACAAAACAATGACGACAAGAGCAGCAACAATAAATTAAACTATGTTACACATATTCTATATAATAGAGTAATAGACTTCATAAAGAATTTAAGATAAAGTTATCTAACTATATCTTCTGTCTCATAAAATTCAAGCCAATTTTCTGTATATTTCAAAATATTTCAAGATAATTCTTATGCATCTGAATTAAAAAAGCAAATGATTACAGCCTTTTCTTGTAAATGGTAGCTTTGGTAATACAGAGTTCTGTTATTTTTCTCTTGACCAATCATCATACAGTCATATTAAGGGAGTAATAGATGATTATGATTGTAGAAGATGTTTATCAGATTTCACAATCAACAGCAAGAAATAAAAATGAGATAATTACAATTGCAAGCTGTAATGGAAACCTGATTAACCTACCAATATAAAATAACTATATACAATTTGGGGGAGGTCAAGCAGAGTGATGTAGTAAGTGAAAGAGCATACATGCACATTTTCATCCACCTAAACCAGTCTATGTCTTTTGGTTGATGCATTTGATCCATTTACATTTAAGATAATGATGGACATGTATGATCTTATTACCATTTTCTTAATTTTGGGAGGTTTATTTTCTGAAGATCTTTTCCTTCTTTTGTGTTTCCTGTCTAGAGAAGTTCCTTTAGCATTTGTTGTACAGCTCGTTGGTGGTACTGAACTCTCTTAACTTTTGCTTGTCTGGAAAGCTTTTGATTTCTCCATCTTGCTCAGTCGCTGAATGAGACTCTTGCCGGGTATAGTATTCCTGGTGGTAGTTTCTTCCCTTTCACTACTTTAAGTGTATCATGTCATTCCCTTCTGGCTTGTAGAGTTTCTGTTGAGAAATCCACTGATATCCTGATGGGAGTCACCTTGTATATATGTCGTTTTTCCCTTGTTTCTTTTAATATTTTATCTTCATCTTTAATTTTTGTCAGTTTGGCTACTATGTGTCTTGGTGTGTCCCTCCTTGGATTTATCCTGCCTGAGACTCTCTGTAATTGCTGGACTTGGTTGCCTATTTCCTTTCTCGTGGTAGGGAAGTTTTCAGCTACTATCTCTTCAAATATTATATCAGGTCTTTTATTTTTTTCTTCTCCTTCTGGGATCTTTATAATGCAAATACTGGTGCATTTAACTTTGTCCCAATTGTCTTTTAGGCTATCTTCATTTATTTTTATTCTTTTTTTTAATATTCTGTTCTGTGGCAATGATTTCCACCATTCTGTCCACTAGGTCGTGTATCTGTTCTTCTGCCTCAGTTATTCTGCTATTGATTGCTTCTAGTGTGTTTGTCATCTTGTTTGCTTGTTCTTTAGTTCTAGGTCTTTGGTATACATTTCTTGCATCTTCATTATTTTTCCCAAGATCCTGAATCAGCTTCACTATCATTATTCTGATTTATTTTCCTGGAAGATTGTCTATTCCCACTTCCTTTAGCTGTTTTTCTAGGGGTTTATCTTGTCCTTTTATTTGGGACATAACTTCCTTCTTTTTCATCCTGATGAATTTTCTGTAATGTGGCTTTTGTTTTAGCCACTGTGGGACTGTAGTTCTTCTTGTGTCCTGTGTGCCCTCTGATGGATGAGGCTAGGAGGCTTGTATAAGCTTCCTGATGGGAGAGACTGGAGATGGAAAAAATGGATATTGCTCTGGTGGACAGGGCCTTGCTCAGTAAAGCTTTAATCTGATTATCTTTTGATGGCTGGAGTCTACAGGGTCTCTGATATCTTTAATGAAGATCTACAAGAGGGCTTATGCCAAGGATTTTCACAGACTGCTGCACCAGTGTCCCTGCCCCTGTTGGGAGTGCCTGCTGCCCCATGCCATCACTGGAGACCATCCAACATCAGCAGGTAGTTTTGGTTCAGGGTCCTGTCGGGTCACTGCTCCTTTCCTCTGGGCCTTGCTGCATGAAAGATTGTATTTGTACCCTCCAAGACTGGAGTCTCTGTTTCCCCCAGTCCTGTGGAAGTCCTATAGTCAAATCTTGCAGTCTTCAAGGTCATATTCTCTGGGAATCTCAGTCTGTTTGTCAGATCCCCAGCCTGGGAAGCCTGGTGTAGGGTTCAGAAACTTCACAATAGTGGGAGAACTTATTTGATATTGTTGTCCTCCAGTTTTTGTGTCATCTACCTGGTGGGTGTGGGATTTGATTTTTATTGTGATTGTGCTCCTCCCATCATCTTTCTGTCTTTGGACATGCAATATCTTTTTTTGATGCATTCCAGCATTCTCCTGTTGATGGTTGTTCAACAGCTAGTTGTGATTTAGACCTCTAACAAGAGGAGAGGAGCACAAGTCCTTCCACTCAGACATACTGATCTGAAACTCTCAGGTTCTTTTTGCTATTCTGAAGGGATCTATATTATCTGACCCAAGAAAATTTAGTTTTAATGTTTTATTTTTACCTACAACTGACATTCTTATTGTCTCTGGAATTTCACTCCAAATGCCACATTTGAACATCCATGTGCAGAATGTGAATATTAGTATATCAACTGGAAACTCTCATTTTGTACGTACCAACCTCATGGTACAATTGTAGGAGAAGAAAAAATATTTTCCCTTTACTCTAAATTCTTGGCTGAGATCCCCGTATAACAACAGAGATTAAGACTAGACAAACAATCACAGGTTTAATAATAATATACATACCTTTGTATTTGCTGGAGACACCCAGGAAGTGTGGGTAACTTCCTCAAAACAGCTCAAATCACCACCTTAAATGCCATATCCAGCTAAAAACTAAACAAGATTCCATAAAGAAAGAGGGAGTTGGTTATGGGAGGTTATCAAGCAAGAACAGTAAACAAGAGTAAAAGTGTTATGAAGATTTAAGTAACTGACTTCGCCATTGATAAGTTTCTAGAAATATTGTCCTTCTCTTCCAGGTGTTAGGTAGTTAGAATAAGAAACAGGAGTCCAAAATGGTGGTGGCTAAAAGACAAGGAAGGGAAAGGCCGGTGAAAATAAAATAAAGGAAGGTCAAGGGAAGGTCCAAGGACTGGAGTGAGGACTTAAAGTGGAACAAACAGCACTCCTGGCTAACCAAATTTGTATATGGCAGGCACAGGGGGAGGAAAAATATAAAAAAGGAGGAGTCAAAGTGTGCATCCCCCCCCCCCCCCCCCCACTATGTGTGTGCTCTTTCTCTTTCTCTCTGTCTCCCATGCTCGTTCTCTCTCTCCCTCTGTGTGCTTTGCTCTTTCTCTTTCTTTCTCTTTTTCCCACTGCTGGGCATTCTTTTTGCATCTTTGGATTGATATGCCCTCACACCTTGAGGATGGATTTTCCTGCTATTATCTAAATAAAGTAGAGTTGTAACACAACTGTTACACTGACTTGTCTAAGAGCTATAATACAGTCCATTTGAGATCTGAGAGCTGTAAAAAGTTCTGTCCAAGACCCAAGAGCCTTGACATGCCAAGAGGGGGCTTTAATGTCCATCACTCAAGTCTTTGCTGTAGACGAGGCAGACCTGAGGAGCATACAGTCGTCTGACACAGGTAAAAAGAGGCATGCTGCTGCTCCTCCTGCTAAGTCGCTTCAGTCGTGTCCGACTCTGTGTGACCCCATAGACAGCCTCCTACCAGGCTCTCCTGTCCCTGGGATTCTCCAGGCAAGAACACTGGAATGGGTTGCCATTTTCTTCTCCAATGCATGACAGTGAAAATGAAAGTGAAGTTGCTCAGTCGTGTTCAACTCTTAGAGACCCCATGAACTGCAGCCTACCAGGCTCCTCCGTCATGGGATATTCCAGGCAAGAGTACTGGAGTGGGGTGCCATCGCCTTCTGCAAAAGAGGAATACATACTTCCAAATGAAGATTTCTCATATCTATAATCAAAAGAATAACTTCTACCTTGCTTTCAGAGCTTCTCCTATGCTTGCTACTTCTTAAAAACAATCAAGTCAAAATAATCTTTTTGCCAAAAAGGCATATTTGGGTGTACTATGTTCTCCTTCACCACAAAACAGTGACACTTGTGTTTGACATTTTTGGTAGTTAATAGCTATGTACTTTGAAATTATTGTGTATTTTATTACATTTTAAATTTATCAAATAGTATAATTTTTTTCAAGATTAGGAAGTGATAATGCAAATGTTAGAGAAAGTTCATAAACTAAAAATTTCTGTCAAAGGTTAGTTTAAAAAATTCTGCCAAAGGTTAGTTATAAAATTTGTGTCAATCCTCTAGCTTTAATTTGGCATTCTTTTTAAGCTATTCCATTGCCTTTCCTAAAGTAAAAGAAAAAAAAAAAAAACTAAAATAAAGTAAAACCACATACAATACTCCAAAACAATATTGATGTAAAAATGAGATATACATATTCTCTCTCTAAGAACAGAACAAAGATCTACCTGCCACCCCACTTCAACCTAGAAGGTTATTGTTTGGCTCATTTTCCTTTCATTAGTGTTTTAGAAGTGCATTATGCAGGAAAGAAGCAGTTTGCTGTTGATCTAATAACAAAGAAGGTTATAGCAACCTCCTAGAGCTCAAAGGGACTGCCTGCAGGCAGCCTTCTCTTCAGATAAGGGAAAATGCAGGACACAAAGAAAGGTACTTTCCATTACAAAGGCTTTTAACAAAGAGTACAAAGGAAAGAAAAAGGTCTATCAGGCTTAGATATAGAAATGTTGCCTTAGAGAAAGTATTATTCATCTTAAAGGATGTTGGCAAAGAGAGAGAGAAGAGGAAAAAAAAAAAAATAAACAGTTATGAAGGAAGATTTGAACCCAGATTGTAACTCTATAGGATAGTAGTTCATGCTGACCCTGACCATTTTAAGCTTCATTGAAAATATTGAAAAAGAAAAAAAATCTTAAAACAAAAACAAAAAAAAACTTGAAATGCAATTAAGTTAGGATGTAGTTATATAAAATTAACAACAAATAAATCTAATTTACTGTTAAAGTTTGTTTCACTGAAAATAGTAAGTTTAAAAGTCATTTCAAAAGAGTTTATTTTACACATTTTAAGATTACTATTACTAAATATTAAATCACACCTTTAGGGATTTTTCATCAGTTAAGTCCTTTGATCCTCTGCAGGGTTCTGTATTAAAAAAAAGTTTGCAAGTATATAACTACGTGCATTGAAATTGTTAGTTGCTCTTTGTGAGCCAATTGTCCAATGCTTGGTGACCCTATGGACTGTAGCCCACCAGGCTCCCCTGTCATCAAATTTTCCAAGCAAGAATATTGGAGAGGGTAAACAGGGATTGAATTCTGGGTCCCAAGATTCAAATCTGAGTCTTCTGCATTGCAGGCAGATTCTTTTACCATCTGAGCCCTCAGGGAAGTATAGCAAGTGTTGTAACTATGTAGAGAAGCTATATCCCTTAAAAGAGTATAAACAAGATTAAGACTCAGGGGTCCAGAGAAATAACGCAGACAGGACCGATGGTGTGCACAAAAGACCCAGTGCAGACTCAGCTTTTCACACCTTTAATTCTCCTGACACACCCGTGTATGAAGTGAGTTGCTCTAATGCCCATTTTATAAGGAAAGTGAACCATAAAGAGGTTAAGTAACCAAAAAACTTTTTAGAAAATATGGTATGCTTTAAGTGGAGTCAGTCATGATTCCAGCTCTAGCAGCTGGCTTCCAGAATTGCAGCTCTTATATTTGTTAAAAAACAAGATTCAATTGAGTAACATTCAAAGATCTTACTGGCTCTACTCAACATTTCCTGAATCAGGAAACATTCTGAACAGCAGACAGAAGGGAGGACCAAGGAGCTACACAGGATGAAGGACTTCTCCAGGGACAAGGGTATGAGAAAAGAAAGCTATACTAGCAAAGAGCACATTGGTTGTGGTATGGTCACTGTCCTTCAGAGGATGGCAGTGGTCTATCAGGCAGATGACCTCACTAGCACCAATCAGGCAATTTCTGATTGAGAGGTTTAAGATGCATTAGTGGGAGAGGTTGAAACTATAGTCAAATCTTGGTTTAATGACATGGCATTTAGCATAGGTGAGTCCATTTGTATCATTTTTGTTGTTCAACATGCTCAGAGTGCTGCAGAAATACACTCCCCCTGGCCTTTACCTAACCATGCTTATAACAAGTATCATCACTTTTGTTCCTATTTTGTCATGTCTAAACTTTTCTGGTTGAAAGATAGAGTATGCAACCCCAAAATAAAGATTGGCATGTATTGGCATAAGGGTTATTTTGAGTTTATATATTTTTTTAAACTCTAGACACAGGAGAATATGGAAAAAAGAAAAAGTAGAAGTTACTCTTTGGTAAGCAAAACCTCCATTTGTAAGTGTTTCTTGCTTGCTGTACCGGAAAGAGAAGGAATATTACAATGGCTGTTGCTCCATTATCATACTCCTGTCCCTTTCTGGTATAGAAACCAATTACAATTATCTACGTTTCAGGAGGAAGCTGCAAAGATGAATAATAATAATAATTGCTTAAAAACAACTAGGCCCAAGATAGCAGAATATTTGACTTCCAGTAGACCTTGAACCTCATTACAAACACATTGTAATATATTAGCTAAATGACACAACCACCAGCACCACCGCAGTTGATGATTACCATGACAACAATCAGAAAAACCCACAAGGACTGAAAAGGAGATATCATTAGTTCCAGGTCCAAACCATATTTTTGTTTCCAGATAACTCAAGAATAGTAATGAATAGATTCAAGTGACTAGATCTGATAGACAGAGTGCTTGAGGAACTATGGACCGAGGATATAACATTGTGTAAGAGGCAATGACCAAAACCACCCCGAAGAAAAAGATACTAGGAAGACTAAGTGGTTGTCTGAGGAGAACTTATGAAGAGCTGAAAAAAGAACAGAAGCAAAAGGCAAAGGAGAAAGGGAGAGACAAACTGTCTGGATGCTGAGTTCCTGAAAATAGCAAGGAGATATAAGAAAACCTTCTTAAGTGAACAGTGCAAAGAAAAAGGAAAACAATAGAATGGGGAAGGCTAGAGCTATCCTCAAGAAAATTAGAGATACCAAGGGAATATTTTATGCAAAGATGAGCACAGTAAAGGACAGAAATGGCAAAGACCTAACAGAAGCAGAAGAGATTAAAACAAGGTGGTAAGAATACACGGAAGAACTATGCAAAAAAAGCATCAATGACCCAGATAACCACGATGGTGCAATCACTCACCTACACTCAGATATCATGGAGTGTGAAGTCAAGTGGGCCTTAGGAAGCATTGCTACAAACAAAGCTAGTGGAGGTGATGATATTCCAGCTAAGCTATTTAAAATCCTAAAAGATGATTCTGTCAAAGTGCTACACTCAATACACTAGCAAATTTGGAACGCTCAGAACTGGACAAAGGACTGGAAACAATGAGTTTTCATTCCAATCCTAAATAAAGACAATTCTAAAGAATGTTCAAATTGCGATACAATTGGGCTAATTTTACATTCTAGCAAGGTAATGCTCAAATTCCTTCAAGTTAGGCTTCCGCAGTACCTGAACTGAGAAATTCCAGATTTAGGAAAGTCGGAGGAATCAGACATCAAATTGCAACATCGGGTGAATCAGAGAGAAAGCAAGGGAATTAAAGAAAATCATCTACTTTTGCTTCATTGACTAATGTAAAGGCTTTGACTGTGTGGAGCACAACTGTGGAAAATTCTTAAAGAGATAGGAATACAAGATCATGCTATCTGTCTCCTCAGAAACCTGCATGCACATCAAGAAGCAACCATTAGAAATGGATATGGAACAAATGAGTGGTTCCAAATTGGGACTGGAATACTTCAAGGCTCTATATTGTCATCCTGCTTATTTAACTTATATGCAGAGTAATCATGAAAAATGCTGGGTTGGATGAATCACAAGCTGGAATCAAAATTACCAGAAGAAATATCAACAATCTCAGACATGTAGAAATGCAGATAATACCACTCTAATGGCAGAAAGTGAAGAAGACGAGTCTCTTGATGAGTGTAAAAGAAAAGAGAGTGAAAAAGTTGGCTTAAACATCAACATTCAAGAAACTAAGATCGTGGCATCTGGTCACATCACTTCATGGCAAATAGATGGGGAAACAATGAAAATGATGCCAGATTTTATTTTTCCGGGCTTCAAAATCACTGAGGATGGTAAATTCAGTCAGGAAAATCAAAAGGTGCTTGCTCCCTGGAAAGAAAGCTGTGACAAATCTAGGCAGTGCATTAAAAATCAAAGACATCACTTTGCCGACAAAAGTTTGTATAGTAAAAGTTATACTTTTTCCAATAGTCATGTAAAGATGTGAGAGCTGAAACATAAAGAAGGCTTAGCACCAAGGAATTAATGCTTTTACACTGTGGTGCTGGAAAAAACTCTTGAGAGCCCCTTGAACTGCAAGGAGATCAAACCAGTCAATCCTAAAGGAAATCAATCCTGAATATTCATTGGAAGAACTGATGCTGAAATCGAAGCTGGAATACTTTGGCCACCTGATGCGAAAAACTGGTTCACTGGAAAAGACCCTGATGGTAGGAAAGATTGAAGGCAAGAGGAGAAGTGAGCAATTGAGGATGAGGTGGTTGGATGGCATCCCAGCTCAATGGACATGGGTCTGAGCAAATTCAGGGAGACAGTGAAGGAGATGGTGCAATCCATGGAGCTGCAAAGACACATGATTTAGCTACTAAGTCAATCCTAAAGGAAATCAATCCTGAATATTCATTGGAAGAACTGATGCTGAAATCGAAGCTGGAATACTTTGGCCACCTGATGCGAAAAACTGGTTCACTGGAAAAGACCCTGATGGTAGGAAAGATTGAAGGCAAGAGGAGAAGTGAGCATTTGTGGATGAGGTGGTTGGATGGCATCCCAGCTCAATGGACATGGGTCTGAGCAAATTCAGGGAGACAGTGAAGGAGATGGTGCAATCCATGGAGCTGCAGAGACACATGATTTAGCTACTGGAGAACAACATCCTTCTTTCCACTCTTTTTATCCACTTTCTTGTGTATTTGGCATCTTCACCAAAACTGGGTTCAGAAGTTTGCCAACAAGGTTCCATTTACCCTATTCCTTGACCATTGAATAAAACTTGTGTGGTCCAGTCTCAACACCCATTCCATTATTGACTATGTCAATCCAATTGTAAAAAAGAACCTCTCTGGATGATACAGAAGATTTCTGATAAGGCTAGGACTCGGGCATGGTTCAGGTTGATCAATTCAGTAACAAAATGCCACTAAATCATAAGAAACTCATCAATGTAGATAGCTCAGTCTTAAAACTGTGTAAATGCCTTACTTTTGTTTACTGTCCTTTTCCTAGTACCTTCACTTAACTGGTCCCTAACATTTTTCTTTGAAGTCTTTAGCTGAAGATAGTATTTAAGGTGGCACATCCATGTTTGCTAAGTTTCATCATTTGGGTCCGACTCATTGCAACTCTGAGGACCCTAGCCTGCAAGTCTCTTCTTTCTGTGTTTCTCCAGGCAAGAATACTGGAGTGGATTGCCATGCCTTCCTCCAGGGTATATATTCCCTACCCAGGAAGCGAGTCTGTGTCTCTTGTGTCTACTTCTTTGGCAGGTGGGTTCTTTACCACTAGTACCACCTGAGAATCCCATTTAAGGTGGTGAGTCACTGAGTTGTGTTCTGGAATTTATAGTCCATGGAATTCTTCAGGCCAGAATACTGGAGTGGATATTCTTTCCCTTCTCCAGGGATTGAACCCAGGGACTGAACCAAGGTCTCCCACATTACAGGTGGATTCTTTACCAGCTGAGCCACAAAGGAAGCACATTTAAGGTGGTGGTTTGGGCCATTTCAGGGAATTTTATTCATTTTTCCTGTGTATCTCCCCATCCACATAAGAGGTACACTTGGCAATCAATATGTGCTTGTTGTTTTCATTAATCTTTGAATATGGAGTGTAGGAGTAGTGATTTCCCAGCCCAGAACTTAGGAAAATAGTAAAAAAAAAAGTCCTTTTTTACGAGATATAGTATAACATACAGATTGTTTTGTCCTTTTTATTTCCTTTTTGCTCTTCTTATTCCTCTTTATCTTTGTTTCTCTAATATCCCTGTCTAATTATAACTTATCACTCCTTCAATTTACATCTATGCCTGTATGCAATGTATGCCACTGTTCTCTTACATTTGTACAGTTATATTTCTATCATTGTAAATAACTCACAATATTTATCTCATCTGTATTTATAGTATTCACCTTTATATATTTTGTTCTTTGGTAAAAGAAATTCTTAATAGTTACTGTTTTATCAGGGTCTTCTCTAAATTTTCCTTTTCTTACATCAATGTTTTCAGAGTCTAGATGTTTCATCAGTATAAACTTAATGGGCATAATGTTTTATTTATTCTGTCTAAATGTGGAGGTAACTTGACCTTTGCATAACTGAAGCTTTCTTTTTATTTTATTTTTTAAGAATGCTGACATTTTAACTGCTTCTAAATGACCCAAAAATATTCTTTGTAGTAGCACAAAGTGATTTTGGCTTTTTGGAAAAAAAAAAAAAAAGGCATAACTTGGCCTTTGGGTAGGGTACCTGTGTGTACCCACTGGGAACAATATGTTAAACCGTGTGCATCATATAAAAAAGCCTACAATACTAATCATTTGGGGAAAAATGTTTTAATAAATGTTATATTAAGAAAAAGAATGAAGAGTCTTTCAGTTCTTCTCTGACAAGTGAGTGCAATTCCCTGAAAATAAGAAAGACTATAAAATAATTTGGAGAACAAAGCTGCTAGTTGCCACAAAGCATTATTTCATTCTTTTGTATAATACAAGATAAAACCCCAATCCATTAGGATGACTGTAGAGAGGACAAGAAAAGAATAGAGAAGTCTATATACCATAAAGTCATTATATCATTTTAAATTGGAAGATGGAACAGAATCTCATAGGGAAAGAAATGAGATAATCAGAAGCAATCATGCAGGAGGCCCTTGCCTTCCAGGTGACCAATTCGAATCTGATTTAAAAGAATACAAATCAGTTTAAAGACATGTGTGACATAGTCGATGTGATGTTTAAATAGTGATTATTTAGCCCTCTTGGACGAGGGTGATAAGCCTGCAGGGTAGAAGGCTAATGAGGGGAGAGATGCTGGTTCATAAGTCAAGAACCTCAGGATCAATTGGTTAGGAGTAAAACAACCCTCTGAACATCAGGGAACAGTCACACAAGAGTGTGCAAAAATGCACCTATCTGATTGTTTTCTCTACTACCTATAAAGGACTTTCAAAAAAAGAAAGAAAGAAAAAAAAAGTGTATGAAGACACTTGTTAGTAGCTTTTCTTTAAAAGTTGTGCTTTTGTAGGTATGTGTAATATGAAAAAAAAAAAAAATCCAAGTTTCCTTTTGGGATAAAAAGGACATAAAACTGAAAATATTTTCTGTATTTGTAAGAAAAAACAGAAGTTAATTCATCTCTTTCTCAGTCATAAATACAAAGGAAAGTCCCATGTGTGAGAGATACAGACAGAACTGCTCTGGACTGTGGGACATTCCACTGTAAGGACACGTGTTTCTATCATAAACCTTGTACTCTCTGAATTTCTCTGGTCTCATTTGCAATTTGCATCTTAGAAAGGGCCAGAAAAATGAAAGACTGAAGTGTTCAGTTAGTTTAGAATTAAGCCAAATATTCTAGTGTAAAGAGAGAACAAATGTAAGTTAAAAGCAAATATTGCAGAAATTCAGCATAGGCCTCCCCAAGATGTACCACTGTGGCCTGTAAATTATTTAGAGTTATATGCAGTGAATACTCCAAGGGTTCAAGAGAAACTACTACACTCCCTTAACTACGTGGAAGAATATAAATCAAATATTTTTCCCAGAAAGAGAGTTACTGCCAGAGATAAATTTTATCTAATTTGCCCATCTGTATGGCAAGGTAAACATATAACTATCAAATATTAATATCTACACTTTATTTCTTATGGTTCTATGAAAGAACCTCCTGTGCCTAGAAGTCCCAGACACCTATTCCATTTCTTATATGAGAATGGCATATATACTTCATTTTACAGTTCTATCTCAGAACCTAAGTATGTTGGTTTCCTGTATGTAAAGAACTAAATATGTTTGTCCTCTATTAACTTGTTTTACATCATATTAATTATTCAGTCAAGAAACAAAAGAGGGAAGGGGGATAGCAAAATCCCCCTTCCTGCAATGTAAGTATTTACCTACCTAATTATTAAGACGTTATAAAGTAATAGATGTGTAAAATATATGAGCAGACTATGTATCACATATGGGCATATTATAGACAACTGATGATGCCTGAATGAATTCAGATGTTTCTAACTGTAACTATTTTAATTAAATGCATATCTTAAAGTCCAAAATTAAATTTATTTCTGGTTTCTTGTCATTTTTATCTCATATTTTTTCCCAACAAATGTAAAAAAAAAAAAAAACCCAGCCATAAACATCCCCACAACCCCAAATAAACAAATTTTAAAAATCCTCAAATATATTCTAAAATAATTTTAGGGAGCATACTATTTAAAAATGCTTATCCATTCTTATTGTGGTTGAAAAGCTGGAAGCAATGCTCTTTATTTTACTCAGGGAGATAAGGGCAAAATAACAAATAACAGGGAAAATGACAAGATACCCAACTTGTTATTGAAACCTGCTTATAACTTTTAGGCATTCTTAGCTCTCAAAATGAATTCCTATTGTTCACAGAGGTCAAGGGAAAAATGTGATCTTGAAAGGGTAGATTTCATAATTAGAATAAAGTGTATTACAGAGAAGGAAGAAAGTAAGAGAGAGGCACTGGACATATGTTGATAATTGACATTTATCAACAATTTTTTTCAAGTCACGTTTGATTTGAATTAAAGAGTCATTATTTTCTAAAATCATTTATATTTTACAAAGTCTCTAGAATGAATTTAAGATTAATCAATATTTTGGTCAACATCCTATCATTTTTATAGAGATAAGATTGAATTAAAATTTTTTATCTTTTTTTTTGCCAATAAAACCCCAAATAGCAAAATATGTAGACTCTGAAACATGTTTGATGAAAGTGAGCAAAGTCAGCTCAATTTATTTTTAAGTACAAGAGAATCTTCTTAAAAATTTAAGAGGCATTTTTATGAAATCAATAATGATATTTACATGCATTTTAGATGTTTTGATTATTAAAAATTAATTTTATTTATTTATTTATTTTCGTGCTTAGCAGGAAGCAACGTAAGCCCATCATTTCCCTCCAGCTCCTTCCTTTGATACTGCACTTGGAAGAAGCCTCCCAAAGTAGTCTCAGAGCCCAGGACTCCTGTTTTTAACCCTTAATCTCTACACTCCTTATGTCTCCATCTTCCTTTCAGTTACTTCTTGGTCTTGCATTCTAAGAGTCACCATAATAATGAATTTTATATTTTTCTCTGAAGGCAATTCCCAGAATAGAGAAAGCCATAAATTCTAATCCAGAATCCTCCCCATCTCTGTACCATCTGAGATGTTGGGTAGAAATTTATGGCAACAATAATTAATCACAATAAAAATAACAATTTACCAAGAGGTATAAAAAAATGCAGCTGGTTTGAAAAACTTTGCAATGCCTTCATATTTTATGAAATTCTACAAAAATTAAACTTTATGTTCCTAGCGTTTGTTTTACTAATGAGTCCTAACATGTTTAAATTGTCGAGAATGTAAAGACCAAAAAGAAGATAGATTTTTTTTTCAAATTATTAAACTGACTGCCAAGAAAGTAAAATTCTCCATTAGTTTAATTTTACTTTTCTATAGCTTACATTTTTATGT
Source organism: Madoqua kirkii (assembly GCA_006408675.1). Classification (NCBI taxonomy): domain Eukaryota; kingdom Metazoa; phylum Chordata; class Mammalia; order Artiodactyla; family Bovidae; genus Madoqua; species Madoqua kirkii. The sequence goes on along the minus strand of SJYC01106016.1, from coordinate 104 downwards.
AATTTTCTCTTTGGTACATAATAAAATTTTTTCCTGTAAATGTCAAAAATTATTTATAAATTAAAGGCTTCAATGTCTTGTTTAAAGCTATATTTCCATTTGTG
>SJYC01106015.1:23-17704 GCA_006408675.1 Madoqua kirkii | reverse complement strand
GTATTATAAATATACTCTTGAATGATTTTTCTATTTTTTTCTACATTTTCTCACATGATTCTAGTCTGCTACTTTTTCTAAGGATTTGCATTAATGAACAGTATGACTTATTTTATTTTCCTTAGGGAGGGAAAATTTTGTTTTAGCTCAAATTTTCTTTGAACCCAGTATTTTCTCAGTGATTTTTAAAATCCAATCCTCTCATTTGCTAAATTTAATATGTCATACTACAATCAAATCCTTAGATATTGTGGTAAGCAGAAATGTCTCTCTGAAAAATGTTTACATTCTAATCCTTGAATATGTGAAAATACTAGGTTTCACAGTAAAAATAATTAAAGATATAGGTGGAAGTTTGTAGATAGGGTGATTGTTTGTTTATTATCCAGAGGTGAAACTAGTGGAGCTCCTGGGCATGGAAGAATTTCTGTTCAGCTATGATAACTTTCTTTAGTTCCAAAGTGCAGATTCAAACAGTTGTTAATTAAGGACGGAAAGGGATTCAGAGACAAGAGAGGAATAACCAACAAACAATACTACAGTCTTGGTCAGAGTCCTGGTTCTATCTCAAGGGGTACACATAACAATATCTGGAGCTTTTTATAAACCAGAACCTCCAACAGAAGAAGTTAACATTCTTCATTAGATAGAAGACTTTGTGGTTGTTGTTCAGTCACTAAGCCCTGTCCAACTCTTTGTAACCCCATAAACTGTAACGCTCTGGGTTTCCTAGTCCTTCACTATCTCCCAGAGTTTGCTTGAACTCACATCCATTGAGTCAGTGATGCCATCCAACTATCCCATCTTCTGTCACCCCATTCTCCTCCTGTCCAAAATCTTTCCCAGCATCGGGGTCTGTTCCAATGAGCTGATTCTTTGCATTAGGTGGCCAAAGCACTGGAGTTTCAGCTTCATCATCAGTACTTCCACTGAACACTCATGACTTATCTTCTTTAGATTGGGCTAGTTGGATCTCCTCGCAGGCAAAGGGATTCTCAAGAATCTTCTCCAACACCACGGTTCGAAAACATCAGTTCTTCAAAGCTCAACTTTCTTTATAGTCCAACTCTCACATTCATATATGACTACTGGAAAAACCATAGCTTTGACAAGATAGACCTTTGTTGGCAAAGTGATGTCTCTGCTTTTTAACATGCTGTTTAGGTTTCTCACAGCTTTTCTTCCAAGGAGCAAATGTCTTTTAATTTCATGGCTGCGATCACCATCTACAGTGATTTTGGAGCCCAAGAGAATAAAGTCTGTCACTGTTTCCATTATTTCCCTATCTATTCACCATGAAGTGATGAGACCAAATGTCATGATCTTCACTTTTTGAATGCTGAGTTTTAAGCCAGCTTTTCATTCTTCTCTTTCACATTCATCAAGAGGCTCTTTAGCTTTCTGCTGTGAAGATGGTGTCATCTACATATCTGAGGTTGTTGTTGTTCCTCCCAGAAATCTTGATTCAGGCTTGTGATTCATCCAGCCTGGTGATTAACATGATATACTCTGCATACAAGTTAAATAAGCAGGATGACAGTATACAGCATTGATGTACTCCTTCCCCAATTTTGAACCAGTTCCTTGTCCCATGTCTGGTTCTAACTCTTGCTTCTTGACCTGTATATGTTTCTCAGGAGGTTAAGGTGGTCTAGTATTCCCATCTCTTTAAGAATGTTTCACAGCTTTTTGTGATCCAGAGTTAAAGGCATTAACATACAAAATGAAGCAGAAGGAGATGTTTTCCTGAAATACTCTTGTTTTTACCAAGATCTAACAGATATTGGTTATTTGATCTCTGGCTCCTCCTCCTTTTCTAAATCTGCAGGTACTATCTGAAACCTAGGTTGAAGGATTTGGGGCATTACCTATTAACATGTGAAATGATTTCATTTGTGCAATAGTTTGAACATTCTTTCGCATTGCTCTTATTTAGGATTGAAATGAAGACTCAACATTCAAAAAAATGAAGATTATGGTATCTGTTCCTATCACTTCATGGAAAATAGATGGAGAAACAATGGTAATAGTGACAGACTTTAGATTATTGGGGTCCAAAGTCACTGTGTATGATGACTGCAGCCATAAAATTAAAACACATTTACTCCTTGGAAGAAAAACTATGACAAATATTGACAATATATTAAAAAGGAAAGACATTATTTTTCCTACAAAGTTCTGTATCATCAAAGCTGTGCTTTTTCCAGTAGTCATGTATAGATGTGATATTTAGACAATAAAAAATACTGAAATATTGATGCTTTGAAACTGTGGTGCAGGACAAGACCCTTGAGAGTCTCTTGGAAAGAAAGGAGATCAAATCACTCAATTCTAATGAAAATCAACCCTTAACAGACTTATGCTAAAGCTGAAACCCTAATACTTTGGCCATCTGATGCCAAGAGAACTGATTGGAAAAGACTCTGATGTTGGGAAAGATTGAATACAGAAGAAGGGATGACAGAGGATGAGAGGGTTGAGTTTGAGAAAACTCTGGGAGATGGTGAAGTACAGGGAAGTCTGAACTGCTGCAGGCTATGAGGTTACAAACAGTCAGACATGACAGTGTGAAGGAACAAGAAGTCCTGTGGCCACTGCTGAGTTTTCCAAATTTGCTGGCATATTGAGTGCAGCACATTAAAAACATCATCTTTAAGGATTTGACATACCTCAGCTAGAATTTCATCACGCCCACTAGCTTTGTTTGTAGTAATGCTCCTTAAAACCCTCTTGAAGTCCCACTCCAGGATGTCTGGCTCTATGTGTGTGACTACACTATCATAGTTATCTGGATCTTAAAGGCTTATTATTATTATTATTTGTACAGTTCTTATGTGCATTCTTGCCAGCTCTTCTTGATTTCCTCTGCTTCAGTTAGGTCCATGCTATTTATGTCCTTTATTGTGTGCATCTTTGCATGAAATATTCCCTTGGTATTTCTAATTTTCTTGAAGAGATCTCTAGTTTTACCCATTCTCTTGTTTTCATCTATTTCTTTGCATTGTTCATTTATGAGGTCTTTCTTTCCTCTCCTTGCTCTTCTTTGGAGATCTGTACTCATATGGGTACATCTTTCCCTTTCTTCTTTGCCTTTTGCATCTCCTCTTTGCCCAGCTATTTGTAAAGCTTCTTCAGAAAACCAGTTTTCATTCTGGCATTTCTTTTTCTTGGGGATGGTTTTGATCATGTCTCCTGTACAGTGATTATGAACCTCCATGCATAGTTCTTCAGGCATTCAGTCTATCAGATCTAATTCTTTGAACCTATTTGTCACTTTCACTATATAATCATAAGGGATTTGATTTATATCATACCTGAATGGCCTAGTGGTTTTCCCTACTTTCTTTCACTTAAGTCTGAATTTTGCAATAAGAAGTTCGTGATATGATCCACAGTCAAATCTCAGTCTTGTTTTTCCTGACTGTTCCTGACTTCTCCTGAGCTTCTCTACCTTCAGCTGCAAAGCATATAATCTATCTGATTTTGATATTCACCATCTGGTGATGTCCATGTGTAGAGTTGTCTTTTGTGTTGTTGAAAGAGGAAGAGAACACTACCTGAAGCCATATTAAGGTAAAAAAAAGGTGTTCATCAAAAGATTATCCAAGACCAGACTAAAGGAGTGCAGGCCCTATACAGACCTATTTATCAGCTGCTGCTGCTGCTTCTAAGTCGCTTCAGTCGTGTCCGACTCTGTGCGACCCCATTGGACTGCAGCCTATCAGGATCCTCCATCCATGGGATTTTCCAGGCAAGAGTACTGGAGTGGGTCGCCATTGCTTTCTCCTACCTCACACTTAAATTCTTGCTTTAAAACTCCTCATCAAATTCTCCCTCTTTGCCTGGTAAAGCTATAATGCTATTCTTTTCTACTTCACCCAAATCTCTGTCTGCAAGATTTGTTTCAACACTAGTTCACAAATGCTAAGTTTTAGGAATCAAATGTGGCCAGTGTGATCACAAGAGTCCTTAAAATTGGAAGCAAAAATGGGAAGATGAGAATCAGTGTATGCTCCTCGGTTCTGTCTCATCACAACAAAGATTTGGAGTGAAAGGCATTAAAGCCCCCTCGGCATGGCACAGTGCTCAGGTCTTGGGCAGACCGTGTTATAGCTCTTAGGTCTCCAACAGACTGTGTTATAGATATTAGACAAATCAGTGTTACAGCTCCATGTTACAGCTCTATTTTATTTAGATAATAGCAGGAAAATCCATCTTCAAGGTGTGAGGGCATGCCAACCCAAAGATGTGAAGAGAAGAGTGCCCCAGCAAGCGGAGGGATGGGGGGGGGAAGGGGGGAAAGAAAGAGAGAGAGAGAGAGAGAGAGAGAGAGAGAGAGAGAGAGAGAGCTCTTTGGGTCCTCTTTTTATATGTTTTTTCCTTCCCCCTTGGCCTGCCCTATGCAAATTGGTCTTAACCAGGAGTGCTGTCCTACCTGAAGTCCTGACTCTGGTCCTCGGACTTTCCTTTATTCTATTTTTGCGGGCTTTTCCCTTCCTTGTTGTTTAGCCACCGCCATTTTGGACTCCTGTTTTCTATTCTAACTACCTAACATAACTATAAGGTGGTTGTTGTTGTTGTTGTTTAAGTCATCTTTAAGCTACTCAGTTTGTGGTAGATTCTAGCACAAGCATTAAAAAAATATATAGTACTGTATTTATTGAGTTCTATGTAATCAGAAATCCAATTCATTCTTACTTTCATTCCCATTCATTCAAGAAATGTGCATTAAGCTCCCTTTTAGATTAGGGGCTATAGTTGAGATGGACAAATGAACTTGCAAGTGTATAGCATATGATGTGATAAAAGCTCCGAAGATTAAAACAAAATAGCATGAAAGTTAACCTAGATAGCATATTCAAAAACAGAGACATTACTTTGCCGACTAAGGTCCGTCTAGTCAAGGCTATGGTTTTTCCTCTGGTCATGTATGGATGTGAGAGTTGGACTGTGAAGAAGGCTGAGCGCCAAAGAATTGATGCTTTTGAACTGTGGTGTTGGAGAAGACTCTTGAGAGTCCCTTGGACTGCAAGGAGATCCAACCAGTTCATTCTAGGGGAGATCAGCCCTGGGATTTCTTTGGAAGGAGTGAAGCTAAAGCTGAAACTCCAGTATTTTGGCCACCTCATGCGAAGAGTTGACTCACTGGAAAAGACTCTGATGCTGGGAAGGATTGGAGGCAGGAGGAGAAGGGGACGACAGAGGATGAGATGGCTGTATGGCATCACGGACTCGATGGACGTGAGTCTGAGTGAACTCCGGGAGATGGTGATGAACAGGGAGGCCTGGCGTGCTGCAATTCATGGGGTCGCAAAGAGTGGGACATGACTGAGCGACTGAACTTGAACTTGAAGACATATAATTAAGACATATAAAAATAATGCACCTGAGGGCTGAGAATCAATATTTTTGTTGGAGACATTTAAATGTCAATTTGCACTGTTTAGAAAAGAAGCCTTGCCTGGAGATAATTTTTTTGAATTATTAGTGTGCTCAAAGTCCAAAGCTTAGGAACTGTCATAGCCCTGGGTCACTCCTAGGGTGTAAAGAAACCCTGGGGCCCTCTCAGAAGTAGAATTTCAAAAGAAAAGGAAGAACTGACAAAGGAAAGGCATTGGAAGGAGAGGCAAAGGGAAATTGCGATTTTTACTATGGTCAGAGTAGATAATGGACTTCCCTATGTGGCAAATCTTAAAGAATCCTTCTGCAGTGCAGGAGACACAGGAAATGAGGATCTGATCCCTGGGTTGGGAGGGTATCTTGCAGGAGGAAATGGCAACTCACTTGAGTATTCCTGCCAGGAAAATGCTAGGGCCCAGCGAGCCTGGTGGACTACACTCCATAAGTTCACAAAGAGTAGGAGATGACTCAGGGACTAAGTAGATAATACAAGTAAAATTATCTTTTCATTACCACTGAGAGGAATAGATTCAAGTTTCTAATTTTGTTGGAGCTATTGCAGGTTGGTTATGATAATAAAAAATGTAGGAACAATTGGTAACTTCTTTCTATACTCAGCCCTCAAACCATTTAGCTCAGTTTTATAGAAAAAGGTTGGTTTTCAGGGCCTACTGAATTAATGTGAACGAATAACAATTTTTAAAAGATTTTTTAATATATCAATTACACTAAAGGAATACAAAAGACCAGTGTCATTTAAATAAACAATTTTGAAAGAGTGAGTTTTTTCTTTATTTTAATAATCTAATATATAGTTACATTCTGTGTTCCTATATTTTAGTTCAGCTTGATATTTTCTGTCTTACCAAGTAGCATTGATATTTTTCATATGTGAATAGAAACATAACTAGTATTTCCGTTTGTCCACAAAGTGTTATTGTTAGGGGAAGCACACTGACTGAAACTGCCATCCTTGGCCGGGCACCGTAGTAACCATTTGCATGAGTTATTTTGTGATAAGAAGTCATAGTAAGGAACACAGAACTAATAAGCCACCACTAACCGTAAGAGTTCAGGAGAGGTCAAAAGGAGACACCACCTCCCAGAAGCCTTCTCACTGGCATCCATCTTGGGTGAGTATGCCTTCCCAATAAAATATCTTGCTTTGTAAGCATGTGTGTCTCTTTGGACAATTTATTTCTGTGTCTTAGACAAGAATACACTTTCAGGTCCTGGAAGGGTAACCCCCCCCTTCCTGCAACATTAGTATGCCTAAACTTTTCATAAATAAAATATTTATTTAGTGTTTTCATAATCATTCCACAATATATTTTTGGAGGGCATTTTTACTAAAATTATGTATGGTAAAATTTGGTAAGCATGAGCCTAATTGTTTATATTTATATGATTAAAACAAATTATGACCAGAAATTGACATCTAGCTTATGATGCTCAAATCTGTTTCAGTACCAACAAATAGCTCTATACAAATTAAACTTTGAACTTAAATATCTATTTGTTATTAAGATAAATGCAATATTGATGTTATAAAGAAACTTGCAATTTTAAGCAGTGTAAAGCAGAGGACTTATCTTTTTGAAAAAGAATGAAAAGTAAAAGGGGCAAATAATATATTCAGTTCATGATTTACATGAAGGTCTTAATAATAGCATCTGTTAGTGATGCTAAAAAGTGGCTGAACAGAGGAGGATAGGAAGTTACATTTGTACAGTAATTAAGCAATGCAGCCAGCTGTTGACTGGGACAAAGAGAGAGAAGGAAGATGAGGAAAAGACAAGCAGAGAGGCCTGGGAGCAAGCTTTAATAATACCGAGAAGCAAAGAGCAAGAGATAGCTGGCATTATAACAGAATGGATCAACTGCTCTGCAGTAACCTTTTTATTTTTATTTTTGTCCTCCTCTCTCCCCCCGCCCCCCACCCCTAATCTCTAAGGTTAACTGCCGGTTTTCCATATAGATTCTATACTGAGAGAACTGTCATGCATAGATTGTTGGAAAACAATGTGTATGTGTGTGTTAAACATTTATTAGAGAACTTTATATAAAATTTAACCTGCCAGAGGACCTTCATTCAGCATTCAATAGAATTTTATTTCAGGACATCTATATACCCAGAACTAGGTTTTGAAGAAAACAAGACAAAACTTTGCTTCGTGGTTGGCAAAATAACAGTTTCATTCAGTCATGACATACCTAGAAATTTACAAAGCAATTTCAGCTACATTACCTATTTAATTCTCAGGACACCCTTGTGAGTTAGGTATTATTTTGCTCTTTTCTAGGTCAAGAAAATGAAACTCAATGAGGTGAAAAGTCATTATTAAGTGATAGGGATGATCTTTGAATTCAGAGTTCTAAAATAAAATGATATTATTACTCATATTTATTTTTTTTGAGAATATAGAAATTTTAATGATTTACTTATTCAGATATTCCTCACAAATTTAATCAAAAGCTCTTTAGAACAAAGGCATTGTTAAGATTGTGAAGAGATACCAAATTATATGAGCTGCAATTCTAACATGAATTTGTTACGTGGTGGTAGGCTAAGCACATATTCAAATATAAAAAGTCACTTAAAGAAACTTGGTTTAAGTTTAAAATGATTATCATAAAAATAAGTCACAAAATAAATTATTTAAATTTTACTAACTCAGAAGTCACAGACAATCTGGCTAAAGTTTCCTTAATGTTTTGTTTATGTGATTTAACTAGTGAACTAAATCAGCTTGCCAGACAAGATGCAAATGTTTAAGCATCTCCAATGTTGTGTTTACATCTGTATTTATAAAATCATTATATGTTAGATAGCATTACTAGCTCAGTGGACATGAACTTGAGCAAACTCCAGGAGATAGTGCAGGACTGAGAAGTCTGGCATGCTGCAGCCAATGGAGTCACAAAGACTCGGACACAATTTAGAACCTGATCAACAACTATGTGTTAATTACAAATTTGTACTTTGAAGGCCCTACACCATAGACCACTAAGGGGCTCTATCAGTTACTATCCTTTGAGAAAATTAACAAAAGAACATGCCTATAACTAGATTTTTAAATTAAATCAACTTGTGCTTTCCTGAGTCAATTTTTGTTCTTTTAATAAATGAATGTTGTGATGTTTCTATATTTCCCCAAGAAGTGAAAATATTAATGCTCTTCTTACTTCTGTATATAGTCCTGTAGAATGAGAAAATAAAATACATACTTTACTTTTTTCTGGGAACAAAAATGATGCTTTTTTCGTTCTGTTTGATCAATCAGAATCCAGCATTTTAAAAATGGCTTAAATTCACATTTTTCTTTTTTTATTTTTTTTAATCCAGTTCAATGACATTTAAACTGACTTTATTTAAACAGTTTAAATCTCAGCCACTACTATGTAAATGTTAGTTGGAATTCTTATTTTTATATATGTACTACAATCTAGGTTCATAATAATTATTTTCTAGTTCATAAGACTTTCATGATATGTTATCATGTTTGCACTAATATAATAAAATGAGTTAAAATTAAAATCAAAAGTAAAATGGGATTATTAAAAGAACTTTTAAAAATAAACATTAAGAAAATGCACACATTTTATAAGAATTGACTCTTTTAGAGTTCCCTGCTGGTCCTTTGGCTGAGACTCCAGGCTCCTAAAGCAGAGGTCCTGGGTTCAATACCTAGTCATGTGGTGGGGGAACTAGATCTTACATGCCATAATTAAGATTTTGCACAACTGAACTAAAGATTGTGCATGCTACAAGGAAGATGGAAGATATCATGTGCCATAATTGAGACCTCGAGTAGTCAAATAAATAAATAAAAATAAATTTATGATAAAGTAAAAATCAATTTTCTTTTTCATGGCAATTACTGAAACATGTTCATGTGGTACAGCCTATTTTTGTATCACTACTTCCCTTCTTTTCTCTAACCCCCTGCTTGCCAGATTTTCTTTACATTATGCCTTATATTATGTTTTGAGAGTCCCTTGGACAGAAAGGAGACCAAACCAGTTCATCATAAAAGAAATCAGCCCTGAATATTCATTAGAAGGACTGATGCTGAAGCTGAAGCTCCAATACTTTGGCCACCTGATGCAAAAAACTGACTCATTTGAAAAGCCCCTGATGCTGGGAAAGATTGAAGGCAGGGGGGTAAGGGGACAATATAGGATGAGATAGTTGGATGACATTACTAACCTGATGGACATGAATTTGAGCAAGCTCCCAGAGTTGGTGATGTACAGGGAAACCTGGTGTGCTGCAGTCCATGGGGTCTCAAAAGGATCGGACATGACTGAATGACTGAACTGAACTGATGTCATATTTTTCCCATAGCATTTGTTTTCTACTCTAGTAGGTAATTTATTTCTATATTATGTTCACTGTTTATTATCTATCTTCTTTTTTTCCACTAAAATATAAACTCCTGATGCAGATTTTTCTTTGGTCATAAAGGCCAAAGGAGTACTAGACACTTATAGAAATCCCTCAATTCATAGTTTTGGAAAAAATGAACAAATAAATCTAGCATTATTTAGAGGGGAAATACCTGCTGTGCAGTCTTTCTATGGGTTTATAAGTAAGAAGGAAGTATTATTTACTTCTTATGAAATTTCATGCTGAGAATGGTTCAAAAGGGGAAGTCTGAGACTTCCAAGCTGAAAGATGCATCCACATTTTTAAACAAGCACATATTCACATACAGTGTGCCAGATGAAATGATAGGCACTGAGCATACAGATTTTAAAAAGCACAATTCCTGCTTTGAGGAACTAAAAATGTAAAGGCTATTTAGTTAAGAACATGACATTTGAAATAAAATCTGACTGTGAATCTTGACTCTCTCTCTCATTTTTTTTCTTTTTTAAACTGGCTGTGAACCTCAGTTAATAAAACTAGAAATGTTTCAATTTCTCCATTTGCTGTATAGAGATAATAATAAAATGTATCTCATTGAGCTTCTGTCCAAAATTGAATGAGATGAACTACATAGTATGCTAGGCAGGACATAGGTGCTTAATAAATATCAGTCAGAAGTAATATGGTTGTCATCACATTGCCAAATACAAGTTCATGTACCCAAAACACAGTGAAACCAAACCGAAATATCAGAGTTTAGAACAAAGAAGCACTTATTGCAGGGTAAAGCAAAGAGAATGGGCAGCTGATACTCAAAAGATCAAATGGTTTTGGGCAAGATCTTTTATAAGCAAAATGTGGAGTGGGGGTTGTAGGGTATGTGCTTTTCTTCTGATTGATTGGTGGTTAGGTAACAGGGGGATTTTCCAGAAATTTTGTACTCAGCCTGAAATTACCATCCTCCACCCAAGAGGTGACCTTAGTTCCTGCAGAAGGACTCAAAGATATATTGTTTTGTATATCTCTGGAGAAAGACCCAGGACCCTATTTTATCCCGCATATTATTTCTTGGCTGTTCATCTTTTTTTCTTTTAATAACCTTTTAAATCTATCCTGCGGAACTCAGGGAAGGTCTAGAATGTTGAAGTCTTTCCTTACAAATTAGGCACAGGGAACAATAAAAGGCTTTTGGACAGAATCAGAGGGTTTTGCTCAGTTTCAATCATAGTAAAATTTGATTATTAGAGATTTCATCATTATAAAAATCAGTTTTATTTGCTTTAAAATCTTTATTTGCTTTTCATACATTTTGAGGCTTACACGATTCATCTCTCAGTTTTCATAGGACCTGGCTTTGTAGTCTCTTGTAAAGTGTCAAATCCTTTCTATTTGAAATATTTATTTCTTCCATGGGGACTCCTGTTCCAAGAGAGCATGAACTGCATACAACTGCATACAACATGCCTGGCATTTCTTCTTCCAGAGAATTACTCCTCTCATATACAGACCTGGTGCAGTTGTCATCACACTACTCTGTTCCTAAACATATTTCGGGAGTGAGCATTTAATTTGAGAATGTCTAATAATGTTGTTTACCATACTCAGGTTCAGCTGCTCATAGCTGAAAGTCAATACACAAGCAGTAGATGTTGGTTGGAAAAGGAAAGACTGCTTTATTCATTAGGCCAGCAACCTGGGGAGAGGAGGACTTGTGTCCAAAAAACAGCTCTGAAGATTCCACTAAACTATTAAAATGTTTTGTTTTGTTTTGTTTTGTTTTGTTTTCATCAGCATTTGCAATTTTATTGTATTTTTAAATTTTTATTAAAGTTTTTAAAGGGAAAACTGTTTGAGGGAAGGGATCAGAGTCTTTATAACCTTTTAAATCTATCCTGCGGAACTCAGGGAAGGTCTAGAATGTTGAAGTCTTTCCTTACAAATTAGGCACAGGGAACAATAAAAGGCTTTTGGACAGAATCAGAGGGTTTTGCTCAGTTTCAATCATAGTAAAATTTGATTATTAGAGATTTCATCATTATAAAAATCAGTTTTATTTGCTTTAAAATCTTTATTTGCTTTTCATACATTTTGAGGCTTACACGATTCATCTCTCAGTTTTCATAGGACCTGGCTTTGTAGTCTCTTGTAAAGTGTCAAATCCTTTCTATTTGAAATATTTATTTCTTCCATGGGGACTCCTGTTCCAAGAGAGCATGAACTGCATACAACTGCATACAACATGCCTGGCATTTCTTCTTCCAGAGAATTACTCCTCTCATATACAGACCTGGTGCAGTTGTCATCACACTACTCTGTTCCTAAACATATTTCAGGAGTGAGCATTTAATTTGAGAATGTCTAATAATGTTGTTTACCATACTCAGGTTCAGCTGCTCATAGCTGAAAGTCAATACACAAGCAGTAGATGTTGGTTGGAAAAGGAAAGACTGCTTTATTCATTAGGCCAGCAACCTGGGGAGAGGAGGACTTGTGTCCAAAAAACAGCTCTGAAGATTCCACTAAACTATTAAAATGTTTTGTTTTGTTTTGTTTTGTTTTGTTTTCATCAGCATTTGCAATTTTATTGTATTTTTAAATTTTTATTAAAGTTTTTAAAGGGAAAACTGTTTGAGGGAAGGGATCAGAGTCTTTTATCTTCCACTGCATGCAGACTTTCATCTGATTGTTGGTGAGGTAACAGGGTGGTGCTATGGAAATATTGTGCTCATCCTGAAGTTGTCATCTTCCACCTGACTTGTGACCTTGGTTCTTGTTGTTGTTGTTGTTCAGTTGTTAAGTAGTGTCTGACTCTTTGCCTCTCCATAGACTGCAGCACTTCTCTGCCCTTCACTGTCTCCTGGAGTTTGCTCAAATTCATATCCACTGAGTCAGTGATGCTAACCAAACATTTCATCTTCTACTGCCCTCTTCTCCTTTTGCATTTGATCTTTCCCAGCATCAGGGTCTTTTCCAATGAGTTGGCATTTTGCACGAGGTAGCCAAAGTACTGGAGTTTCAGCTTCAGCATTAGCCCTTCCAATGAATAGTCAAGGTTGATTTCCTTTAGGACTGACTGGTTTGATTTTGCAGTCCAAGGAACTCTCAAGAGAGAGTTTTCTCCAGTACCACAGTTCAAAAACATCACTTCTTTAACACTCAGCTTTCCTTATGGTTCAACTCTCACATTTGTACCTGGCTACCAGAAAACCAAAACCTTGAATATATGGACCTTTGTTGGCAGAGTGATGTCTATTTTTCAACTCTGTTTTTTAATATACTGACTAGTTTTGTCATAGCTTTCCTTCCCAGGAGCAAGCATCTTTGAATTTTGTGGCTGCAGTCACTGTACATACTGATTTTGGAGCCCAAGAAAATAAAATATGTCACCCTTTCCACTTTTTCACCTTCTATTTAGCATGAAATGAGATGGGACCAAATACATGATGTTAGGTTTTGTGCTTTTTTTTTTTTTTTGATGTTGAGTTTTGTTTGTTCCTATAGAAAAACTCAAAGGACTAGGACCTTCTCTATGAGTGCACTTTTACTATTATATTGTTTTTCCTTTGTTTCTGCATTCCATTCCTTGTCTTATATGCAATTATTTGACTCAGGCAAGACCCAGGAGACTAAATTAAGCCTAGTTTTTACAAACAAGAAATGTGGTACCCTGAGAGGATTTGTAAATGGAGAGCCTCAGAATGTCCTGTTCTGTTTTAGTGTCATATTCCCAAGACTACAGTTTATTCAGATAGACATATGACTTGAGTCAGGATTAACAGAAGCCCTTTCCAAATCTTCTCTGCAAGAACTGGTTAAGAAACTTCATTTCAACTGAGTTCAGTTGCTCAGTCATGTCTGACTCTTTGCAGCCTCATGGATTGCAGCATGTCAGGCCTCCCTGTCCATTGCCAACTGCCAGAGTTTACTCAAACTCATGTCCATTGAGTTGGTGATGCCATCCAACCATCTCATCCTCTGTCTTTCCCTTCTCTTCCTGCCTTCAGTCTTTCCCAGAATTAGTTTTTTTTTTTTTTTTTTTTTCACATCAGGTGCCAAAGTATTGGAGTTTCAGCTTCAGCATCAGTCCTTCCAATGAATATTCAGGACAGACATCCTTTAGGATGGACTGGTTGGATATCTTTGCAGTCCAAGGAACTCTCAAGTGTCCTCTCCAGCACCACAGTTCATTAGCATCAATTATTCAGCTCTCAGCTTTCTTTGTAATCCGACTCTCATATCCATACATGATTACTGGAAAAACCATACCCTTGACTAGACGGACCTTTGTTGGCAAAGTAATGCCTCTGTTTTTTAATATGCTATGTTGGTCATAACTTTTTTTCCAAGGAGTAAATGTCTTTTAATTTCATGGCTGCAGTCACCATCTGCAGTGATTTTGGAGCGCCCCCCCCCAAATAAAATCAGTCACTGTTTCCACTAAAATTTACCCATTGCCTTTAAGGATCCATTATTATAAAAGTGAAGTAACTTCACTTGAAGCTGTGTCTAGTGACTCTCTTTCTTAACCACAGGGAAGACATGTATTTACAGCACAAAAACATGAAATACATGTATAGAGTAAAGAAACACCAAGAGATGGCAAACAAGTCTTGCTCATATTGTTTGTTCTCTCTTTTTTGAATAATACCTGAAAGTCAGCCTCAGACATCCTATATGTAACAGATAATCATGAGGTGAATGTCTGCTGCAGAGATTTTCATCACAACAGTGGAATTTCCCAAGCAATCACTTTTTCCCCAAGATCTTGTCCCGTACCTAATAACTCCATCTGTGTCTATTCTTCTTCTCTTCTACTTTAATATCAAAATAGAACATAGGTCCCCTGAAAATACTCTAACTTGGGGATGCCCTTTCCTCAGAGGGTTATATTATGGAGATGTTGGGAAGAAATAAATTTTCTTCTACACTTCTATGTACTTCAGCTTGCCTAATAATTACATTGACACTAAACAGATGAACAGGAGAAAGTCAAGCAAATTTTGATAACACATATATATGGGAGAAATTAAAAAAAAACTGAATAGCTCATCAAAATATCCAAAGCCTGTATCTTAAATACCATCCTCTGCAAAAGATAGAATACGGTGGTAAGAGAGAAGATGGTTAGTCGTGGGTGTTACAAGAAAACACACAGTAAACAAGGAAGATTGTAGGATTAAGTCATTGTCTTCTCCATTGATGAGTTCCCAGATATTCGGTCATCCTCCTGTTTCAGGTACAGAAGTGAGACATTCAAGTACATGGACATTTCTGTTACAATTTTAAAGTGAAAGTGAACGTCTCTCAGTCCTGTTCCATTCTTTGTGACCCATGGTTTATACAGTCCATGGAATTCTCCAGGCCAGAATACTGAAGTGGGTAGCCTTTCCCTTCTCCAAGGGATCTTCCCTACCTAGGGATCGAAACCAGATCAAAGTAAAGGTTAAATTTGTTGCCTTTTCTTTCAAAAAGTCAGCTTTTCCTTGGTTTTCAGTCATTCCTCATGTGCTGTTTCTCTGAAAATAACCAATTTATGATGATTAATATGCCAAGGAAGAATATTTTAAGCCTCTAGACATTTAGGCCTCTAGGCTTTTAGAAATCATTCTGCCTACAGAAACACCCACACAAAAATCTCTTATAACATATTCTGTTCAAATAAGCAATACATAGCCTTGGATGAAGCACAAACTGAGATCAAGATTGTTGAGGGAAATATCAATAAGCTCAGATATGCAGATGATACCACCTTTATGGCAGAAAACTAAGAGGAACTGAAGAGCCTCTTGATGAAAATGAAAGAGGAGAGTGAAACATCTGGTTTAAAACTCAATATTCAAAAAACTAACATAACATCCGGTCCCATCACTTATGGCAAGTAGGTGGGAAAACAATGGAAAACAGTGACTGACTATTTTCTTGGGCTCCAAATCACTGTAGATGGTGATAGCAACCTTGAAATTAAAAGACACTTGCTCCTTGGAAGAAAAGCTATGACAAACCTAGACAGCATATTAAAAAAAAAACAGAGATGTCACTTTGCCAGCAAAGGTCCATCTAGTCAAAGCTATGATTTTTCCAGTAACCATGTATGGATGTTACAGTTGGATCATAATGAAGGCTGAACACTGAAGAATTGATGCTTTTGAACTGTGGTGTTGAAGAAGACACTTGAGAGTCCCTTGGACTTTACAGAAATCCAACCAGTCATTACTAAAGGAAAACATCCCTGAATATTCATTGGAAGGACCGATGTTGAAGCTGACACTCCAATACTTTGGCCACTTTATGTGAAGAGATGTGTCACTGGGAAAGACCTGGATTCTAGGAAAGACTGAAAGTGAGAGGAGAATGGGACAACAGTGAACGAGATGTTTGGATGGTATCACCAACTCAATAGACACGAGTTTGAGTAAACTTCAGGAGATGGTGAATGGCAGGGAAGCCTGGCAGGCTACAGTTCACGGGGCTGAAAAAATCAGACAGGACTGAGTGACTGAACAACAGTAAATAGGCAAGGCATAGGTGTGCAATAAATTTTTATTACGTTTTTCCCAACTACTAATGAACTTTCAAGCAACATATGTATTTTTATACATTATTCTAATTATAAAAGAGTAGGAGTTATTTATAGATTATTGTGTATAAATAGAAAAAGATTATCTTGACATATACCATTTTTCTACAAGTGCATTCTAAGTGAATTTTGGGCAGACCTCTCTTGTTTTTGTCTTTTGGAGAACTTTCTATTTAATATTTATTATTAGCTAGGCACTTCAATATACCGGTTCAAATTTAAATGATATTCACAGAAAGCCTATTTAAATTTTATAAATTATACACGTATGTGCATATGTAGAGAGAGCCTTCAGTTCAGTTCAGTTCAGTTGCTCAGTCATGTCCAACTCTTTGCAACCTTAGGAATTGCAGCATGCTCAGCTTCTCTGTCCATCACCAACACCCAGAGTTCACTCAAACTCATGTCCATAGAGTCGGTGATGCCATCCAGCCATCTCATCCTCTGTCATCCCCTTTTTCTCCTGCCCCCAATCCTTCTCAGCATCAGAGTCTTTTCCAAAGAGTCAACTCTTTGCATGAAGTGGCCAAAGTATTGGAGGCTCAGCTTTAATATCAGTCCTTCCAATAAACACCCAGGACTGATCTCCTTTAGGATGTAGTGGCTGAACCTCCTTGCAGTCCAAAAGACTCTAAAGAGTCTTCTCCAACACCACAGTTCAAAAGTATCAGTTCTTCAGTGCTCAGCTTTCTTCAAAGTCCAACTCTCACATCCATACATGACTATAGTCTTCTAAATTTTTCAGAGAATATTGAGGTCTTTATTTAATAGTCAAAGTTGCTGTTCTAAGAAGTAATTACATAACTGTGCTTAAATTTATGCAGGTATAGCCTTGAGGTTGACTTGTGCAATGTGGGGTCACATAGTCTTGCACAACGTCATCTCAGATTGTTGCTTTTTGCATTTTGTGTCCCCCCTGCTTTTTTTTGGGGGGGGGGCAGGGGGCCACAATCATTTCCTAATGGCGTTGTTTATTTTCTCTCAGAATTTCTTCCTTTCCCTTGTTATTTTCCTGACTGTCATGTTTATGTGATTTGAAACTGAAATACTAAGCTAATTAGAACTATCTTAAATTAAAACTAAATAACCTTTAAGCAAGAAACTGAGGAATATTGGTATGATAAAATTATTTATATTTTAATAAATAGGTATTAAACAATTATTTTGATCTTTCAGAGTTTTATTTTAAGCTGAGTTCGTGGAGGTGACAATTTGACACATTTCATGTCTCATAACTATACATATTTAACTACATCAAAAGATATAGCTCTCTGCTTACCATTACATAGCTCTCTGCTTACCATTACATAACTGTTTCTCTCAGTGCTAGAG
>SJYC01106009.1:0-11386 GCA_006408675.1 Madoqua kirkii | reverse complement strand
AAGGAATGATGTTAAAGCTAAGACTCCAGTACTTTAGCCACCTCATGTGAAGAGTTGACTCATTGGAAAAGACTCTGATGCTGGGAGGGACTGGGGGAGGGAGAAGAAGGGGACGACAGAGAATGAGATGCCTGGATGGCATCACTGACTCGATGGATGTGAATCTGGGTGAACTCCGGGAGTTCGTGCTTGACAAGGAGGCCTGGCATGCTGCAATTCATGGGGTTGCAGAGTCGGACATGACTGAGAGATTGAACTGAACTGAACCCCTATAATTTAAAGGACATCTTTTTCAAGTGTTAGTTCTGTAAGGTCTTGTAGATCTTCAGAGAACAATTCAACTTCAGCTTCTTTAGTGTTACTGGTCGGGAATTGGCTTGAATTATGGTGATATTGAAGGTTTGCCTTGGAAATAAACAGAGTTTATTCTGTCATTTTGAAATGCATCCAAGCACTGCAGTTCAGACTCTTTCATTGACCATAACATCTACCCAATTTCTTCTAAGGGATTCCTGCCCACTTGGGAGTTCGTGCTTGACAAGGAGGCCTGGCATGCTGCAATTCATGGGGTTGCAGAGTCGGACATGACTGAGAGATTGAACTGAACTGAACCCCTATAATTTAAAGGACATCTTTTTCAAGTGTTAGTTCTGTAAGGTCTTGTAGATCTTCAGAGAACAATTCAACTTCAGCTTCTTTAGTGTTACTGGTCGGGAATTGGCTTGAATTATGGTGATATTGAAGGTTTGCCTTGGAAATAAACAGAGTTTATTCTGTCATTTTGAAATGCATCCAAGCACTGCAGTTCAGACTCTTTCATTGACCATAACATCTACCCAATTTCTTCTAAGGGATTCCTGCCCACTGTAGTAGATATAATGGTCATCTGACTTAAATTCACCCATTCCAGTCCATTTTAGTTTGCTGATTCCTAGAATGTCTACATTCACTCTTGCCTTCTCCTGTTTGACTACCTACAATTTGATTCATGGGCCTGACATCCAGGTTCCTATGCAATATTGCTCTTTATAGCATTGGACTTTGCCTCTATCACTTGTCACATTTACAACTGGGTATTGTTTTTGTTTTCTCTCCAACCCTTCATTCTTTCTGGAGTTATTTCTCCACTGATCTCCAGTAGCATATTAGGCACTTAGAGACCTTGGGAGTTCCTCTTTCAGTATCTGTGATTTTGCCTTTTCATACTGTTCATACTGAGCGTATGAATACAGTATGAAAAGTAGAATCTTAGTGGCATAGTGTATTTATATATATATATTTGCATCTCATATTTAAGCAGAGTTATCTGATCCAGACTTACTTGACTGTTTTCCAGGTATTTTTCATTCTTCTGAATCAGTGGGCACTTTTGAGCATATTCTTTAGGATAGCAAAAATACCAGAGAGGAAGATAAAGCATGCAATAATTTTTGAGGCACAGGTATGAAACTGACATATAATATATTCCATCTCTTCATTACTTTACTGGTGAAAGCAAATTCAGGGGTTAATTCCAGATGCAAATTGTGGGGGAAATAACTCCTTCATTCTAAGTAAAACTACAAAATCATATATCAGAACTCATAGGGAAAGGGACTTTACAGAAAAAGATTATGTATAAACTGTTCCATATTCATCTCTCTTGTTCCTCTCCTGGAATGAAACATATTAAACTTTGTTCTAAATATTATCCCTTGTTTCCCCTAGAATGTGTTGTGTTCATGGGTAAAGCACCAAGCTTCAGTGCATTGTATAATAAGGGAGTCTAGAAATTTTTTTCATCAAAGAAAAGAGTAATAAGATATACCTTCTGAATTACTTTTGAGGGGTAGATTTGAAGTGATTCTGAGTTCATAGGCAGCAATGTATATCTTGAACCAGTTATTATCTAAGTAATTAAGGCAGTCATGTGTGAATCTTCCATGATTTTCTAAATAATTGAGGCAGTCATGTGTGAATCTTCACCATGTGTATTTTTGAAGAAATAGTAAAGGGTATTGATACTTGATTCATTTTTTCAACATTACCTCATATGCAGAGGCAATTATTGGAAATCATTTTCTGATTGAGACTGCATTTTAAACCTTTACATTTCATATGGAAAGTATCATCAATATTCTATAAACTTTTCAAAATGCATGTGTCTCAAGATTTCTATTTATTTTTATCTTATAGGCAAAAGAATGGTTTATGAATTACTATGCAGTTCAGTTCAGTTCAGTTCAGTTCAGTGGATCAGTCATGTCCAACTCTGTGACTCCATGGACTGCCACATGCCAGGCTTCTGCCAACTCCCAGAGCTTCCTCAAACTTATGTCCATAGAGTCCGTGATGCCATCGAACCATCTCATCCCCTGTCATCCCTTTCTCCTCCTGCATTCAATCCTTCCCAGCATCAGGGTCTTTTCTAATGAGTCAGCTATTTGCATAAGGTGGCCAAAGTATTGGAGCTTCAGTGTCAGCATCAGTCCTTCCATTGAATAGTCAGAACTGATTTCCTTTAGGATTGATTGGTTTGATTTCCTTGCACTTCAAGGGACTCTTAAGTCTTCTCCAATACCACGGTTCAAAAGCATCAGTTTTTCAGTGCTCAGTTTTGTTAATGGGCCAATTATAACATCCATACAAGACTACTGGGAAAAACCTTAGCTTTGACCTAATGAACCTTTGTCGGCAAAGTAATATCTCTGCTCTTTAATATACTATCTAGGTTGGTCATAGCTTTTCTTCCAAAGAGCAAGCATTATTTAATTTCATGGCTGCAGTCACCATCTACAGTGATTTTGCAGTCTCTCACTGTTTCCACTGTTACTGTGGAAGTTACTATGCAAGTCAATGTCAAAAAGATATGCCTGCCTATATCAGAGGTCACAATTTGTCTTGAGTAAAACTTATTCAGAAAAGGTGAGAGCTCATATGTTGGGGTATTTTAGCATAGTAGAACCTATATCCCAAACAATTGTTGGAGACAATTTCAGGAAGTGCCAGAGACTTATTCAGAATTAAAGACTGAAAATAGTAAATGGGTTACCACAAAGAGATGCAAAAACATATGTGAATGAAAGAAGTCAGGTGCAGAAATGTCCCGACCCGCGGGACTCAGTTATTCGGGGGGCCGAGGGGGACCAAGCCTGAAAAAGAATGGGCGAGAAAGAGGAGCGAGACCAAGCAAATGGTTGTCAAGGTCTGTTTAATGCAGGCTGATGGCCTGGTTTTAAGCACACAGAAAGAGGAAGTAGGGAGGGGTATAATCATGGGGGAAACATCTGTAACGGCCCACGGGCCTGGAATGCTTTGTAGTTTTATCAGAACGCTGGTTCCTGAACAGACAACTCCGGGCGCCTGGCTAAGATAAAGGCCAGCAGTCTCTCACAGCCAGAGGCGGTGGGGGTCGTCAGCTCCCAACACAGAAAGGTAAAGTGTAGTGTTATTAAGTCTTTGAAGCTCTCATCTAAAAGTCATCCATAGTTTACCATTTCATGTGCACCAGACTAAGTTAGCTCTGTATAACAGCATTTAAATATGTATGCAAATGTTGAGGAAAGGTGATTGAAATGCAAAATTCTAAATATTTAAGCACCAAAGAGGAGCATATATCACTTGATATTAATGTTATAATGATGCCAAGCCAAAAATAGTAAAGATGGGTATTATTAAATGGAAAAGGGAAAAGCAGGATACATCTAACTAAGTTACCACAGAAGCTCTTTATAGGGTCCTTTCAGGAAAAACATAATATAATGAGAGAGTGTTCTTTCTCTAAATCTAGTTAGTGGAGGGAAGAAAAAAATGATAGTCATCAGTTGCTACTCTCTTCAAGGAGCAGCCCAAGAATGCCTTATTCTGGACATTGAAGCTCAGGTAGGAGAGCAAGTGAAGGAGGGTAGCCGAATAAGGAGTGGCCTCATTCATGCACTGACTTATTCCATTTCCAAATATTTCAGGGTTTTTCAGAGTTATTTATATAACTGATTTTTAATTTATTACCATTGTTCTTGCAAAATATTAACTAAGTTCCTGTACCTGGAAAGAGTTGCAAAAATTATCCCCCAAAATTACTGATTAATAAATTAGTGAACTAAATGTTAAACCAGCAATTTAATAAATTTGTATAACCTAAAGCAAGAAGGTGTAAAATAAATTGGAAATATCCTCCTCCACTCCAAAAAAGGAGAATATCCAAGTAACATTAGAATTGAGAAAGAGGACACAATTACAGATTTTTAAAAAAAAATGCAGTTTAAAAATATGTATGAAGTACTTCCTGAGTGGCACAGGGGATAAGAACACTTCCGTTAATGCAAGGGACATGGGTTCAATCCCTTGTCTGGGAAGATTACACCTGTGGCAGGGCAGCTAGGCCCATGAGCCACAGCTACTGAGTCTGACCTTTAGGATCTGTGAGTCACAATGACTGAGTCCACATGCCACTAGTGCTCATGTGCCTAGAACCTGTGCTCCGCAACAGGAGAAATCATTGCCAAGGCACCACAATGATCTTGTTAAGATACTAGATGTAAATTTCAAAATAATATTTTAAAAACAAAAACAATAAAAATATTTACAAAAAATATTCTGTAAATATTAGTTAAGGAATGTAGAATCATCTTATTTGAAATAAGAAAAATAATTTATTTTATTTTAATTCCATTGGGAAAATTCAAGAAACTCAAATAGGGACTCTATCCACCTAGAGGGATGGATGGGAAGGGAGATTGGAGGGAGGTTCAAAAGGGTGGTGATATATGTATACTTGTGGCTGATTCATGTTGTTGAAGTTTGACAGAAAACAACAAAATTCTGTAAAGCTATTACTCTTCAATTAAAAAAAAAATTTAAAAAAGAAAAAATAATAAACTGTATCAGGATTTAAAAAAAAAAGGAATACATGAACACTCTAGTAAGACTCCTACACATGAATAAATTCCATTTTCAGAGTGTTCATAAGTATAATCTGTTCATAAGTCCAAAAGAGTTAATCTAGGTATCCAACTAACACAATTGGCTATTTAGTACTTGACTGTAAAAGTTTTATAGTATTCACACAAATGATACGTTAAAAATAATCATTAAAAATACAGCATTTTTAACATTACAGTATTAACCTGAAAAGTCCAGTAGTACAGTTCAACAGCTGGCGACAGCATTGAGAGAATAGGCAACTGAACAGAGGAGGGAGAGGACATGGGGGATGGTAGAACTGAAGAACTGTCAGCAAGAGTCAGAAGGCAACTTGCAATTTCACTCATGCTTAACACTGATGGCACAGGGTTTAGTTCCTCATCCCACATTAAAAACCTGTTTGACTAAATACACACATTCATCATTAATTTCTCAAAGTATTTCAAGAAATTCCTGGACAGTTACAATACTACACTCCCTACTTCTCCACTCTTACATTGTGAAGGCTGATTCTAGCCTTGAACTGATAAAAACAGCCATGACTGGCATTAAAAGATACTCCCTCTGATTGTTTTCCCTGTATCAATATTATATAAAAATATAACCATTACACAAATATTACATCTTGCATATGTATGTGGGATAGATTTTAAAAGTAAGTAATGATATTGTAAAGTAATTAACCTCAAATTAAAATAAATAAGTTTATTTTAAAAAGTAATGAATAATGCCAAAGGATATATGGATGAAGCAATGGACATTTCATGGGTAAATGCATACAAAATACAGCACATATATACACTTTGCAAACATGGTAATTAACTGGATTTAGTTATAAATGTAATATTTCATTCAAGTGGACACACAATTTTTTCCTCAGCATTAAATGACACCCAATTATTTTGTGATGTCTTTTTTGCTAACATGTTTTGCTAACATCTGTAAGTCTAATTTTTTGTTGAAAATTTGATCAACATGAAATATATATATATATATTACAGTTTAACTGGTGTCTCTTTATAAGTCTTCTTTTAAGCATGTGTATTATTATGTTTGTGAGTTATATTTTATTTACCCTGCTTAGGTGTATTGTATTTCAATATCTAAGGATTCTTTTTATTTTCCATCAATTCTGAAAAATGTAGACATTATATTTGCATGTTGCCTTCATCTTTGTTTTATGGAAATCATATTAGATGTGATTGCACATATGTTCCTGCTCTAGTTTTCAGTACTTTTTTTGTTAATGGTTCTTGGAAATGTATCTGTTCACATCTGTGCATTGAAACAGATGTTTATTGTATCTCTTTAGACACATATCTTAGAAGTTTTATGTCATCTAGTCTGTCACTTTTGCAAACTCTATGCAAAATTTTATGTTTAGATAAATTATTAGATGGGAAAGTATTTTGTTCTCAGACAAGTACTTTGCTATGTTTAATAGTTTTATATTTCTTGCTTTTTTTCCTGGTAAAAATATAATAAACTTAAGCATTATAAATGTATAAAAATTGTAAAATTCTGGAAGTGAAAATTGTTGTGCTTTATCCATGTATAAATTTTCAATCATATAGTTAGAAAGTTGGAATAAAATTAAGATATATTAATAGGTTTAATGGGTTTATTTATCTTATAATCAATCAAAAGTCATCTATCTACTATTTACAGTGTACTTTTCTTGGTGATATAAAGGATACAGTGTTGCAGTTCTCAATCTCTGTCTTTTTTCATGAAGTTATGATTAGGTGAATTGAGTTGATTGAATATATACCAACTTATCTATCTAAACACACACACACACACACACACACACACAAACACACAAATGAATTTATATACGGTGCCTTCATAAAACTAAAGATAAAATGTGCTAGTAGTATATTTAAAATTCATCTTCTATGCTATTTACTGTAGATATATTAATTTATATTTGTGTGTTTAGTCATTCAGTCACGTCCAACTCTTTACAAACTGTTGCCTGCCAGGCTCCTCTGTCCATGGGGATTCTCCAGGCAAGAATACTGGAGTGGGTTGCCATACCTTCCTCCAGGGGATCTTTCCAACCCAGGGATTGAACCCAGGTATACCTCATTGCAGGTAGATTCTTTACTGTCTGAGCCATCAGAGAAGTTCAATTTATACATAGGGGATTAAAAATACTTCTTAACTTGATTTACATTTCTCATTACAAGAATATTTTTTATTCATTTTACATTTAGAAAATAGCATTTTTGTGTGAATTTCTAAGATTGTGATACCAGAGAAATAAGCAACAATAGAGTAGCTAGATTTGTTTTGTAAAACTAATAAATTAGGACAATTTTTACCAAAGATACAGAGGTAAAAATGTTTTATTATATATAATCACATTATAGACATTTACTACAAAGCTAATCATTTTTTCTTTTAGATGGCATCAACTGTTGGTATATTTGAAGTTAATACAACCAAGATCCTCATCCTGATGGAAGACCTTTAAAAAAGGACAAATTTTTCTTATATAGAGCATGACGGTTCTCTGAAGTCTTTACAGAGCACAGATCAGATTATCCGTGTGAGGATAAGCCTTGAGCCTGAGAAAGGCTCATCAGAGATGAGCTTGCTGAACAATCTCATGAAGCCACACAAGGCACAGAATTGTCTCTGCACCAGCAGTCAAAGTGGAAAATATCGTAATACAGGCGTCACTGGTCAAAGTATTCAGCATGCTATTGCTTTAGGAATGAAAGAAAATTGGCCCCACACTAAAAGCTGATCTGGTCCAAGCTAACAACTGTCTCTTATACACATCTAGATGTGTATAAGAGACAGGTATACCTCATTGCAGGTAGATTCTTTACTGTCTGAGCCATCAGAGAAGTTCAATTTATACATAGGGGATTAAAAATACTTCTTAACTTGATTTACATTTCTCATTACAAGAATATTTTTTATTCATTTTACATTTAGAAAATAGCATTTTTGTGTGAATTTCTAAGATTGTGATACCAGAGAAATAAGCAACAATAGAGTAGCTAGATTTGTTTTGTAAAACTAATAAATTAGGACAATTTTTACCAAAGATACAGAGGTAAAAATGTTTTATTATATATAATCACATTATAGACATTTACTACAAAGCTAATCATTTTTTCTTTTAGATGGCATCAACTGTTGGTATATTTGAAGTTAATACAACCAAGATCCTCATCCTGATGGAAGACCTTTAAAAAAGGACAAATTTTTCTTATATAGAGCATTAGACTTGTCAGGGAAAGATTTTAACTTTGTAACAAATCAGATAAAAAGTAGAGTTACTGGCCTCAAGGGACCCACGGGGTTTTTTAGGTGATTTTTAAAGGTCTTTTTTCGAGTGGAAGATACAGAGGACTAAGAAATAAAGTACTGACTGCTCACAATTCACACTAATAAAATTGTAGAGTCAGAATGCATACACATATTCAGATGCACAAAAAGCACTTTAGCTCATTCTTTCAAGGTGAAATTTCTATATTTCTTTCCTGAAGAAGGACAGATAGGGGAGTGATAAATTGCAGTGCTCTTGGGAATAAGAATAGAGTCCTTGTTCTGTATTCTATTACCAGGTCTTTTAAGAGGTATAAGAATTTGTGTAAGCCCCTGAGCATTTGTCTGTGAATGGGTTTCCCCTTTATAATGCTTGCATATAAATCTTAGAAAGAGACAGGGTTATAAGTGAGTGTCATGTATAGATGCCTCTATCTGGCAGCTCAAACCGAAGCAGATTCTTGAGTTTTTCAGGACAGGTATGAATGAGTGGGATTGCCATCACACTCATATCTCCCACAAACAACCTAACTGGAAAGAACCCATTTCAGTAGCCCAAGAGAGGAACTGCACACATGTTTCTGTTTCACATAATTTTTAGCCTTTTGCTCAATCACTAAAGGATGGATAGATATCTTCAAATGTTGGGGTTAACCCAATTTTAATATATATATATATTTTTTCTGCTTAACCTAATGCTTAAGACCAAATAAAAGTGTCCATATAGGCAAAGATATGGTTTTTCCAGTAGTCATGTACACATGTGGGAGTTGGACCATAAAAAAGGCTGGAGGCTGAAGAATTGAGGCTTTCCAATTGTGGTGTTGGAGAAGACTCTTGAAAGTCCCTTGGACTGCAAGGAAATTCAACCAGTCCATCCTAAAGGAAATCAACCCTGATTATTTATTGGAAGGACTGATGCTGAAGACCCAATACTTTGGGCACTTGATGTGAAGAGCCAGCTCATTGGAAAACACCAAGATTCTGGGAAAGAATGAAGGCAGGAAGAGAAGGGGATGACAGAGGATAAGATAGTTGGATGACATCACCAGCTCAAGAGACATTAGTTTTAGCAAACTTGGAAACAGTGAAGGACAGGAAAGCCTGGCGTGCTGCAATCCATGGGGTTGCAAAAATTGAACACAACTTAGCAACTGAATAACAACAAACGTTTAACACATTTACATTGAGGACCAAAAAAAAAAAAAAAATACAGAAAATTACTGTAATGAGTTTGCTTCCAGTAGGTAAAAATGGTAATTATGTCTCAGAAAATAATATAGATCGGTTATTCTCAAAATCTTGACTCTAGGAATATCTAACTTCTTTTAATTTTTATATAAAAAATCTTATGATTTTGAACTTATTAAAAACAATATGAAGCCCACTATATTGAACAAAATTGGTATATATAAATATACTCCCCCCAACAATAGTTGTAAGTGTGAAATTGTTTTACATTCTTTCCTTTTAAATGATATCTGTCTTGATGGAAGATATCTGAACTTTTCTTCCTGCCTTTGGAGTTAATCTGTTCCAGTTTGTTGTTTGGTTGAAGTATGGGGGAACTTGTAGTCTTTTTACAGAAAGGGCAGCAGTATACCAATAGACTTTTTAGCAATTGTGAATATTCTTTGTTAATACATCCAGGTGAAGAAGTGGGGTGATATTTTTCCTCGCTAACACACTGAAAATAGATAAGCAACTTTTGTTTTTCTTTATTTATTTAAAGATTGGTTGAAAAATACAACGTAGCACTCTGTATCACTAAAATATTTTTCAGTATGAAACCAGTTTATATGCATTTGAAAAGAGATAGCAGAAGAGAGCAACCTTTGAATGAATGGACACAAATAAGGCAACCCCATATCTGGAAACAAATAAGGGAACCCATTATCTGTCGGGGCAGTCTGATAGTGGATTGCAAGAGTTTCCAGACCCAGAACATTTCAGAAAGGAGTGAGTTTATTAAGAACAAAAAGCAGCAATAATGTGGCACCACGAGCACAGTGGGGCTACCTCTTGACAACCAAGGAGAATCAGTAGTTTTTGTGATTGAGTAGCCAATTTTTATAGCCTCAAGACAAAGAAAATTTAAATGACGGTTAGAGTACTATTATATGGTGCATATCAGTGTGGACGTTTTGTCCTAATTTGGGTTCAGGAAGCCTGAGATGATGATAAGGGGGACTTTTGGCAATAGGTACAAAGGGCCTCAGCTTTGGAGATGACCTTGGTTCTGGGCTTTGCTTATGTTGTCTTGGTACAAGGTCTTGACCCTGTGGCCTTGGGGCAGGACTCTCCAATACCTGCATAAATTCACTCTCTGAGGAGACTTGTCAAATCCCAGCCAAAGAAAGGGGAGCCTGCTGGTTTTCTTCAGTTAAGAAAAGAGGTTTAAGAACTGGCAAAGGCCAAGGAGGCTGGAATTAACAAAGCAGAGTACCAAAGAAGAGAAAGCTACACAGGGAAAGAGTACTGGACATCTGATGACGGTTCTCTGAAGTCTTTACAGAGCACAGATCAGATTATCCGTGTGAGGATAAGCCTTGAGCCTGAGAAAGGCTCATCAGAGATGAGCTTGCTGAACAATCTCATGAAGCCACACAAGGCACAGAATTGTCTCTGCACCAGCAGTCAAAGTGGAAAATATCGTAATACAGGCGTCACTGGTCAAAGTATTCAGCATGCTATTGCTTTAGGAATGAAAGAAAATTGGCCCCACACTAAAAGCTGATCTGGTCCAAGCTAACAAAAAGGTAAAAGCAAATCTTGAAAAGATTAAACAGTTTCTAATTTACTAAACTGCATCCCACATAATCTCAAGAAAATATAAAGGAATATAAAAGTAAACAATACCCCAAAAGTAATAAATTATAACATCTGGCATTTCATTAAAGTTCAGTAAATATGCAAATAAATAGAAAAATATGCATCTTAATGAGGAAAAAATCAGTCACTAGAAACAGACCCCAAAACACCAGATACAAAAACACACCCATGAGTCAAAAAAGAAGTCAAATGGAAAATCAGAAGCATTCTGGAAAAGAAAATGGAAATATAACACACTAAAACCTTGGGCAATATACCTAGTGTAGTACACGGAAGAAAACTTATATCAGTAAATATCAACATAGAAAAGAAGAAAATAATTGTTTTCCTAAGGTCAATAAAGTTGATAAAACCCTATTTAGTTTGA
>SJYC01106008.1:0-10649 GCA_006408675.1 Madoqua kirkii | reverse complement strand
CCTGAAGAGGGACTAGATGATTTAAAGCATGCTCCATAAATGTGTTCAATAGAGTATTATTATAAAAACCACAAGATATTAGATTTTTGTATTGTTTCTGTTAATTATAAATTAATTTACTTTACATTTATTGTGAGCAAATATTTGCTTTGTGTGGGTGTGTTTTTGAGCTATTAGGAAAATGAAGGGATAAAAATAATCTTATTTACTTTGAGTGGTTCATCATAATCTGAAAGCTTTTATTTTTAAAATTTTAATTTAGGGAATAGTTGATTTACAATGTTGTATCAGTTTCAGGTATACAGCAAGGTAAATTATATATATATATATATATTTATATATACTCTTTTTTAAAAATTATTTTCCTGTATAGGCTTTTGTAGAGTACTGAGTAGAGATACCTGTGCTATACACCAGGTCATTATATAGTTCTGTGTATAGGTCAGTTCAGGCTTCCCAGATGGCACTGGTGGTAAAGAACCCACCTGCCAATGCAGGAGATATAAAAGACGTAAGCTCAATCCCTGGATCAATAAGACACCACAGGGGAGGGCATGGCAACCCACTCTAGTATTCTTGCTTGGAGAATTCCATGGAAAGAGGAGCCTGACAGGTTGCAAACAGTCAGCCACAACTGAAGCTACTGAGCAAGCACAGGCCAATCCTAGTCTCCAGTTTCTCTCTCTTCCCCTAATCTTCTGGTAACCATGTTTGTTTTCCACATCTGTAGCCCTATTTCTGTCATGTAGATAATTTCATTTGTATCTTTTTAGATTCTATATATAAGAAATATCATATAATATTTGACTTTCTCTATCTTATTTCACTCAGTATGACAGTCTCCATGTCTATCCATGTTGCTGCAAATGGCATTATTCCCTTTTTATGGCTGAGTAATATTCTATTGTATATATGTTTCACACCTTCTTTATACATTACTCTATTGATAGACATTTAGGTGGCTTTCATGTCTTGGCTATAAAAGCATGATAATATAATAGTATATAATATGATATTATATAATAGTATAATAGTGCTACAATGAACATCATTTTGAATTATGGTTTTCTGGATATATGCCAAGGAGTAGGATTTCTGAATCATACGGTAGCTCTATTTTTAGGTTTTAACTCTACCAGTTTACATTTTCATCCACAGGGCAGGAGGTTTCCTTTTTTTCCACACACTTTCCAGCATTTATTATTTGTAGGTTTTTGATAACAGTCATTCTGACGAGTATGAGATTTTGGTTCTCTAATAATTAGTGATGCTGTGCATCTTGTCTTGCAATTTTTAGTCATCTTTATGTATTCTTGGAGAAATGTCTATTTAAATTTGTTCATTTTTTGATTGGATAATTTTGTTTTGTTTGATACTGTGCTGCATGAACTCTTTGCATATTTTGAAGATTAATACCTTGCAGGTTGTGGTTGCTACATCTGCAAATATTTTTCCCATTCCTAAGGCTGTCTTTTTGTTTTGTTTTTGCATATCTTTGTTGTGCAAAAATGTAGTTTTCACAAGTCCCATTTGTTTATTTTTGTTTTTATTTTCATTACTCTAGAATGTGGATGGAAAAATATCTTGCTGCAAATTATGTTAAAAAAGTGTCCTACCTATGTTTTCTTTAAGAGGTTTTTTGTTTTTTGTTTGTTTGTTTGTTTTTGTAGTATCCAGTGTTGCATTTAGATCTTTAATCCATTTGGAGTTTCTTTTTATGTGTATGGTGTTAGGGAGTATTCTAATTTCATTCTTTTACATAGAGCTATCCAGCTTTCCCAGTCCCAGTTGTAAAAGAAACTGTCTTTTCTCCATTGTATATTCTTGCCTCCTGTGTCACAGATTAGATGACCATAGTGTGTGTGTGGGGGGTTATCTCTCTACTGTCTATCCTGTTCCGTTGATTTATATTTCTGTACTTATCTCAATCTTAGATGTTGATTACTGTGGCTTTGTAGTATAGTCTGAAGTCAGGAATCCTGATTCCTTCAGCTCTTTTTTTTCTTTCCAAGATTGCTTTGTCTCTTTATAATTTTTTTGTGTTTTTATATATATTATAAACTTTTTTGTTCTAATTCTGTGAAAAATGCCATTGGTACTCTGATAAGGATTTTATTGAATCTGTAGATTGCTTTTGATGGTATAGTGATTTCAATAATGATTTTTCCAATCTAAGAACATGGCATATTATTCCTCCACTTGTTTCTTTTCTTATATACTGATGTGCTCCTATGTTGGGTGTGTATGTATTTACACTTATAATATCACTTTTTGAGTTGATCCCTTAATTTTCATGTAGTAGTCTTTCTTGTCTCATGATAGTCTTTACAATGGAAAAATAAATTGAGAAAATATAAGAAATGTTTAACAAAGACCTAGAAGAACTAAAAAACAAACAAACATAGATGAACAATATAATAACTGAAATGAAAATCACACTTAGAAGGAATCAATAAAATAAGTGAGAAAGAAAAGGGATGAATGAACAGGAAGATGTAATGGTGGAAATTACCACTGTGGAAAAGAATTTTAAAAAATGATTGAAATAAATTAGGCCAGTCTCAGAGAGTACTGGGATAACATAAAATATACAAACATTTGAACTATAGGTGGCACAGAAAAAGAAACAAAATGGGAGTCTTGAGAAGATATTTGAAGAAAATACAGTAAAAATCTTTCCTAATATGGTAAAGGAAACAGTCACCAAAGTCCAGGAAGCTAAAACTGTCCCATACAGGATAAACCCATGGAGAAACACATCAAGACACACATTAATCAAACTAACAAAATTTAAATACATAGAAAAATATTAAAAGTTATACGGTAAAATGGCAAAAAAAAAAAAACATTCAAGGGATTTTCCATAATGTTGCCAACTGAGTTTTCAGCACAATTCTTTAGGCCAGAGGGCAGTGGTGGGAAATGTTTAAAGTGATGGAAGAGTTACAATCGAGAACACCCTATTCAACAAGGCTTGCAGTCATATTTAAGAGGATATGATTAGAAACAACAAAATCACAAATGAGAAAGATCACTGGTCAAGGCAAATATACAGTAAAAAGAGAAAGTCAACATACACACATGTGATATCAAAACTAGCAACCATGATAAAAGGAGGGTACAAATGTAGGAAAGGAAAATTGAATTTGAAATCCAGGGGCCGTTATCTGTTGATGGACACCTATATTACTTCCAAATCTTGACTATTATGAATAATGCTGCAGTGAACATCAGTTCAGTTCAGTTCAGTTCAGTTCAATCACTCAGTCGTGTCCAACTCTTTGCAACCCCATGGACAGCAGCACACCAGGCTTCCCTGTATACCATCAACCACTGGAGTTTGCTCAAACTCATGTACACTGAATCAGTAATGATATCCAACATCTCATTCTCTGTCATCCCCTTCTCCTCCTCTGTCTTCAATATTTCCCAGCATCAGGGACTTTTCCAATGAGTAAATTCTTCACATTAGGTGGCCAAAGTATCAGAGTTTTATTTTCATAATAAGTCCTTCCAAAGGATATTCAGTACCAATTTCCTTTAGGATTGAGTGGTTTGATCTCTTTGCAGTCCAAGGGATTCTTAAGAGTCTTCTCCAACACAACAGTTCAAAATCACCAATTCGTCAGCTCTCAACTTTCTTTATAGCCCAACTTTTATACCCATATATGACTACTGGAAAAACCATGACTTTAACTAGATGGACTTTTGTTGGCAAAGTAATGTCTCTGCTTTTTAATATGCTGCTCAGGTTGATCATAGCTTTTCTTCCATGGATCAAGCATATTTTAATTTCATGGCTACAGTCACAATCTGCAGTGATTTTCAGAGACCCTCAAAATAAAGTATGCCACTGTTTACATTGTTTTCCCATTTATTTACCATGAAGTGATGGGACTGGATGCCATGATCTTGTTTTTTGAGTGCTCTGTTTTAAGCCAGCTTTTTCCCCACTCCTTTTTCACTTTAATCAAAAAGATCTTTAGTTCCTCTTCACTTTTTGCCATAAGGATAGTGTCCTCTGTGTACCTGATGTTATTGATATTTCTCCCAGCAATCCTAATTCCAGCTTGTGCTTCATCCAGCCTGGCATTTCTCACGATGTACTCTACATATAAGTTAAACAAGCAGGACTTATTCAAGGCCTTATTGAAGACAAAATATAGCCTTGTTCTGTCTCAATTTGGATCCAGTCTATTGTTTTATGTCTGGTTCTAACTGTTGTGTTTTTTGACATACACATAGACTTCTCAGGAGGCAGGTAAGGTCCTCTGGTATTCCCATATCTTGAAGAATTTTCAACAGTTTTTTGTGATCTACGCAAAGGCTTTGGCATAATCATTAAATCAGAAATAGATGTTTTTCTGGAACTCCCTTGCTTTTTCTATGATCCAACGGATGTTGCAATTTGATCCCTGGTTCCTCTTCGTTTTCTAAATCCAGATTGAACATCTGGAAGCTCATGGTCCACATACTGTTGAAGTCTCACTTGAGGAATTTTGAGCATTATTTTGTTAGCATATGAGATGAGTGCAATTGTGCAGTAGTTTGATTGCCTTTCTTTGGGATTGGAATGAAGTTGACATTTTCCAGTCCTGTGGCATCTGCTGAGCTTTCCATATTTGCTGGCAAATTGAGTACAGCATTTCCAGAGCATCAT
The DNA here is from genome assembly GCA_006408675.1 of Madoqua kirkii. Taxonomy (NCBI): domain Eukaryota; kingdom Metazoa; phylum Chordata; class Mammalia; order Artiodactyla; family Bovidae; genus Madoqua; species Madoqua kirkii. Next base: position 5,989 of record SJYC01106008.1, on the reverse strand, counting down.
CTTTTAAGATTTGAAGTAGCTCAACCGGCATTCCATCACCTCTACTAGCTTTGTTCATAGTGATGCTCCCTAAGGCCTATTTGACTTTACACTCCAAGATATCTGACTCTAGGTGAGCAATCACACCATCATGGTTATCTGGGTCATGAAGATGCTTTTTGTATAGATCTTCTATGTATTTTTACCACCTCTTTTGCTTCTGTTAGCCCCATATCATTTCTGTTCTTTATTGTGCACATCTTTTCATGAAATACTCCCTTAGTATCTCTAATTTCTTGAAGAGATCTCTAGTCTTCTATTTCTTTACATTGCTCACTTAGGAATGCTTTGTTATCTCTCCTTGCCATTCTTTGGAACTCTGCATTCAAATGGGTATATCTTTCCCATATAATTATGGGTTTATTTCTGGGTTCTCTATTTTTTCCATTGAGACATACGTCTATCTTTTGTGCCAGTTCCATACTACTTTGATTGATATAACTTAGTTTCATAGTTTGAAATCATGGACTGTGGTATGCAACGCTGTTCTTTTTATAAATATTATTTAATTATTCAGGATATCTTATTCTTTGTGTTGTTTGAATTTTTAAATTATTTTGTCTAGTTCTATGGGAAAAAAATGCCATTACTATTTCAATAGGAGTTGCATTTAATCTATAGTTTGCTTTATGGTACTATGGACATTTTAATAATATTAATGTTCTGTTCCATTAGTGTGGTATCAGTCATTTCAGTTGCTCAGTCATGTCTGACTCTTTGTGACCTCATGGATGGCAGCATGCCAGACTTCCCTGTCCATCACCAACTCCCAAAGCTTCCTCAAACTGATGTCCATAGAGTTGGTGATGCCATCCAATCATCTTATCCTCTGTTGTCCCCTTCTCTTCCTTCCTTCAATGTTTCCTAGCATCAGGGTTTTTACAAATGAGTGTTTTTCACATCAGGTGGCCAAAGTATTAGAATTTCAACCTCAGCCTCAGTACTTTCAATGAATATACAGGACTAATTTCCTTTAGGTTGGACTGATTGGATCTCCTTGCAGACCAAGGGACTCTCAAGAGTTTTCTTCAACACTATAGTTCAGAAGTATCAATTTTTCAGCATTCAGCTTTCTTTCTTACTTTTTTAAAAAATTTAAATTAATTTATATTAATTGGAGGCTAATTCAGTTCAGTTCAGTCGCTCAGTCATGTCTGACTCTTTGCGACCCCATGGATCACAGCATGTCAGGCCTCCTTGTTTATTACCATCTCTCGGAGTTCACTCAGACTCATGTCCATTGAGTCAGTGATGCCATCCAGCCATCTCATCCTCGCTCGTCCCCTTCTCCTCCTGCCCCCAATCCCTCCCAGCATCAGAGTCTTTTCCAAAGAGTCAATTACTTTACAATACTGTATTGGTTTTGCCATACATTAATATGAATCTGCCACAGGTATACACGTGTTCCCCATCCTGATCCCTCCTCCCACCTCCATCCCCATATCATCCCTCTGGGTCATCCCAGTGCACCAGCCCCAAATATCCTGTATCCTGCATCAAACTTGGACTGACGATTTGTTTCTTATATGATATTATATATGTTTCAATGTCATTCTCCCAAATAATCCCACCCTCGCCCTCTCCCACAGAGTCCAAAAGACTGTTCTATACATCTGTGTCTCTTTTGCTTTCTCACGTAAAAGGTTATCGTTATCTTCTTTCTAAATTCCACATATATGCATTAGTATACTGTATCGGTGTTTTTCTTTCTGGTTTACTTCACTCTGTATAATAGGCTTCAGTTTCATTCACCTCATTAGAACTGATTTAAATATATTCTTTTTATGGCTGAGTAATACCCCATTGTGTATATGTACCACTGTTTTCTTATCCATTCATCTGCTGATGGCCATCTAGGTTACTTCCATGTCCTGGCTATTATAAACAGTGTTGTGATGAGCATTGGGGTACACATTTCTCTTTCAGTTCTGGTTTCGTTGGTGTGTATGCCCAGCAGTGGGATTGCTGGATAAGAAGGCAGTTATATTTCCAGTTTTAAAAGGAATCGCCACACTGTTCTCCACAGTGGCTGTACTAGTTTGCATTCCCACCAACAATGTAAAAAGGTTCCCTTTTCTCCACACCCTCTCCAGCATATACTGCTTGTAGAGTTTTGAATCACAGCCATTCTGACCGGCGTAATATGGCACCTCACTGTTGTTCTGATTTGCATTTCTCTGATAATGAGTGATGTTGAGCATCTCTTCATGTGTTTGTTAGCCTTCTGTATGTCTTCGTTGGAGAAATGTCTATTTACTTCTTTGGCCCATTTTTTAATTAAGTCGTTTATTTTTCTGGAATTGAACTGCAGGAGTTGCTTGTATATTTTTGAGATTAGTTCTTTGCCAGTTGCTTCATTTGCTATTATTTTCTCCCATATTGAAGGCTGTCATTTCACCTTGCTTATAGTTTGTTGTGCAGAAGTTTTTAAGTTTAATTAAGTCCCATTTGTTTATTTTTGCTTTTATTTCCAACATTCTGGGAGGTGAAGTCTGTAGGGTTTTCTATGTAGAGGATCACGTCATCTGCAAACAGTGAGAGTTTTACCTCTATTTTTCCAATTTGGATTTTGTTTATTTCTTTTTCTGCTCTGATTACTGTGGCCAAAACTTCCAAAACTATGTTGAACAGTAGTGGTGAAAGTGGTCACCCTTGTCTTGTTCCTGACTTTAGGGGAAATACTCTCAATTGATTGATTTGCAGATATTAAACAATCATTGCATCCCTGGGATAAAGCCCACTTGGTCATGGTATATGATCTTTTTAATGTGTTTTTGGATTCTGATTGGTAAATATTGTTAAGGATTTTTGCACCTATGTTCCTCACTGTTATTGGCCTGTAGTTTTCTTTTTTTGTGGCATCTTTGTCAGGTTTTGGTTTTAGGGTGATAGTGGCCTCATAGAATGAGTTTGGAAATTCACCTTCCTCTGCAATTTTTTGAAAGAGTTTCAGTAGGATAGATGTTGGCTCTTCTCGAAATTTTTGGTAGAATTCAGCTGTGAAGCCTGTGAAGTCTGGACCTTGGCTTTTGTTTGCTGGAAGATTTCTGATTACAGTTTCAATTTCTGTGCTTGTGATGAGTCTGTTAAGATTTTCTATTTCTTCATGGTTCAGTTTTAGAAAGCTGTACTTTTCTAAGAATTTGTTCACTTCTTCCACATTGTGCATTTTATTGGCATATAATTGCTGATAGTGTGCATTTTATTGGCATATAATTGCTGATAGTAGTCTCTTATAATTATTTGTATTTCTGTGTTGTCTGTTGTGATCCTTCCCTTTTCATTTCTAATTTTATTGATTTGATTTTTCTCCCTTTGTTTCTTGATGAGTCTGGCTAATGGTTTGTCAATTTTATTTATCCTTTCAAAGAACCAGCTGTTGGCTTTGTTGATTTTTGCTATGGTCTCTTTTGTTTCTCTTGCATTTATTTCTGCCCTAATTTTTAATATTTCTCTCCTTCTATTAATGTTTTTAAGATTTCTCTCCTTCTACTAACCCTAGGGTTCTTCATTTCTTCCTTTTCTAGTTGCTTTTGGTGTAGAGTTAGGTTATTTATTTGAGTTTTTCCTTGTTTCTTGAGGTATGCCTGTGTTGCGATGAGCTTTCCCCTTAGCACTGTTTTACAGTGTCCCACAGGTTTTGGGTTGTTGTGTTTTCATTTTCATTTGTTTCTATGCATATTTTGATTTCTTTTTTGATTTATTCTGTGATTTTTTTTGTTATTCAGCAGCATGTTGTTCAGCCCTCATATTTTGGAATTTTTAAGAGTTTTTTTTCATGTAATTGAGATTTAATCTTACTGCATTGTGGTCAGAAAAGATGCTTGGAATGGTTTCAATTTTTTTGAATTTACCAAGGCTAGATTTATGGCTCAGGATGTCATCTATCCTGGAGAAGGTTTCGTGTACACTTGAGAAGAAGGTGGAATTTATTATTTTGGGGTGAAATGTCCTATAGATATCAATTAAGTCTAACTGGTTTGTTGTATCATTTAAAGTTTGTATTTCCTTGTTAATTTTCTGCTTAGTTGATCTATCCATAGGTATGAGTGGGATATTAAAGTCTCCCACTATTACTGTGTTATTATTAATTTCCCCTTTCATACTTGTGAGCATTTGTCTTACATATTGTGGTGCTCCTATGTTGGGTGCATATATATTTATAATATGTTATATCTTCTTCTTGGATTGATCCTTTGATCATTATGTAGTGTCATTCTTTGTCTCTTTTCACAGCCTCTGTTTTAAAGTCTATTTTATCTTATATGAGTATTGCTACTCTTGCTTTCTTTTGGTCTCTATTTGTGTGGAATACCTTTTTCCAGCCTTTCATTTTCTGTCTGTATGTGTCCCTTGTTTTAAGGTGGGTCTCTTGTAGACAACATATATAGGGGCCTTGTTTTTGTATCCATTCAGCTAGTCTTTGTATTTTGCTTGGGGCATTCAACCCATTTATGTTTAAGGTAATAATTGATAAGTATAATACCACTGTCACTTACTTTATTGTTTTGGGTTTGAGTTTATACACCCTTTTTGTGTTTCCTGTCTAGAGAATATCCTTTAGCATTTGTTGGTGAGTTGGTTTGATGTTGCTGAATTCTCTCAGATTTTGCTTGTCTGTAAACCTTTTCACTTCTCCTTCATATTTGAATGAGGCCCTTGCTGGGTACAGTAATCTGTACTGTAGATTCTTTTCTTTCATCACTTTAATTATGTCTTGCCATTGCCAAGAGGAGGTACCCCACATCCGAAGACAGGGGCAGAACCTGGGAGGACCCCATTCCCGAAGAGCAGCAGCCAAGAGGAGTGGTAAGGGCAGTGGCCTAGAGTGCCAGGCTCTGATAGTGCAGGAATGGCCAAGAAGAGCTGCCCTGCATCCGAGGTCAGGGCGGTGGCCAAGAGGAGCAACCTCACGTCCAAGGAGTAGTGGCTGCCTGGGTGCAGGAAGGCCTAGAAGAGCCATCCCACCATGAAGGGTGACAGTGAGAATATACCTCTCATCCAAGGTAAGGAGCAATGGCTGTGCTTTGCTGTAGCAGCTGTGAAGAGATATCCCATGCCCAAGGTAAGAAAAACTCAGGTAAGACGGTAGCTGTTGCAAGAGAGCAGACACACTGAAACCATACTCACAGAAAACTAGTCAATCCAATCACAATAGGATCAAGCTTTGTATAATTCAATGAAACTAAGCCATGTCCATGGGGAAACCCAAGAGGGGCGGGTCATGATGGAGAGGTCTGACAGAATGTGGTCCACTGGAGAAGGAAATGGCAAACCACTTCAGTATTCTTGCCTTGAGAATCCCATGAACAGTATGAAAAGGCAAAATGATAGGATACTGAAAGAGGAACTCCCCAGGTCAGTAGGTGCCCAATATGCTACTGGAGATCAGTGGAGAACGAATGAAGGGATGGAGCCAAAGTAAAAACAATACCCATCTGTGGATGTGACTGGTGATAAAAGCAAGGTCCGATGCTGTAAAGAGCAATATTGCATAAGAACCTGGAATGTCAGGTCCATGAATCAAGGCAAATTGGAAGTGTTTAAACAAGAGATGGCAAGAGTGAACGTTGACATTCTAGGAATCAATGAAGCAAAATGGACTGAAATGGGTGAATATAACTCAGATGACCATTATATCTACTACTGCAGGCAGGAATGCCATAGAAGAAATGGAGTAAACATCATGGTCAATAAAAGAGTAGAAATGCAGTACTTGAATGCAGTCTCAAAAATGACAGAATGATCTCTATTTATCTCAAAGGCAAAGCATTTAATATCACCGTAATCTAAGTCTATGGCCCAACCTGCAATGCTGAAGAAGCTGAACTTGAATGATTCTATGAAGACCTGCAAGACTTTTTAGAACTAACACCTAAAAAGATGTCCTTTTCTTATAGAGGACCAGAATGCAGAAGTAAGAAGTCAGGAAACACCTGGAGTAACAGGT
>SJYC01106007.1:0-11228 GCA_006408675.1 Madoqua kirkii | reverse complement strand
ATTTCTTCTAGGTCTTTGTTAAACCTTTCTTGCATCTTCTCAATATTTGTCCCCAAGCTATTTATCTGTGATTCCATTTTGATTTCAAGGTTTTGGATCATTTTCACTATCATTATTTGTAATTCTTTATCAGGCAGATTTCCTATCTCTTCCTCTTTTGTTTGGTTTGGTGGGCATTTATCCCATTCCTTTCATTTTAGTTCAGTTCAGTCACTCAGTCATGTCCGACTCTTTGGAATCCCATGAATAGCAGCACCCCAAGCCTCCCTGTCCACCACCAACTACTGGAGTTCACTCAGACTCACGTCCACCGAGTCAGTGATGCCATCTACCCATCTCATCCTCAGTCCTCCCCTTCTCCTCCTGCTCCCAATCCTTCCCAGCATCAGAGTCTTTTCCAATGAGGCAACTCTTCACACGAGATGGCCAAAGTACTGGAGTTTCAGCTTTAGCATCATTTCTTCCAAAGAAATCCCAGGATTGATCTCCTTCAGAATAGACTGGTTGGATCTCCTTGCTTGCTGGATATTCCTCTGTCTCTTCATCTTGTTTATATTACTGAGTTTGTGGTAGCCTTTATATATTCTGACAGTTTGTGGAGTTCTCTTTATTGTGGAATTTTCTCACTGTGGGGGGTTGTATGGCTGGCTTGTCATGGTTTCTTGATTAGGGAAGCTTGTATAGGTATTTTGATGGGTGGAGCTGGATTTTTTCTCTCTGGAGTACAATGAAGTGTCCAGTAATGACTTATGAGATGTCAATAGGATTGGAGTAACTTTGGTCAGCCTGTATATTTAAGCTCAGGGCTGTGTTCCTGTGTTGCTGGAGAATTTGCATGGTGTGTCTTGCTGTAGACCTTTTTGGCCCTTGGTTGGTACTTGGTTTCAGTGTAGTTATAGAGGCTACACTGATGAGCTCCTGTAGATTAATGTTCCTAGGAATCATTTCTCTGATGTTCTCAGGATTTGGACTTTCAGTGTCCTGATTCTGGTTTTCAGTCTTACTTTTACAGTAGTTTCAAGACTTTTCCTTCTATACCTCACCATTGATAAAACATCTAGGTTAAAGATGAAAAGTTTCTCCACGGTGAGCGACACCCAGAGAGTTTCACAGAGTTGCATGGAGAAGAGAAGAGGGAGGAGGTAGTTAGAGGTGACCCAAGTGAGATGAGGTGGAATCAAAAGAGGAGAGAGCAAGCTAGCCAGTCATCACTTCCTTATATGCACTCCACAGTCTGGACCACTCAGAGATGTTCACAGAGTTATAGAGAGAAGAGAAGAGGAGGAAGGAGACAGAGGTGGCTAGGAGGATTAAAGGGGAAAATCAAAAGGAAAGATACAGATCCAGCTAGTAATCAGTTCTCGAAGTGTTCTCCACCATCTGGAACACATAGAGATTTGCAGAGTTGGGTAGAGAAGAGGAGGGGGAGGGAAGAGACAGAGGAGACCTGGTGGAGAAAAAGGAGAGTCAAAAGGGGGAGAAAGCAGTAAAGCCAGTAATCTCACTCCCATGTAAAAATGGGTACTGAAGATTGGGTTCTTAAAGATACAAAATTGATAACAAACACCAAAAAGCAAATATTAAAAATCTGGAGTAGAGGTTGGATTTTCAAAAATACAATATTAAAGAAACGAAGGGAAAAACAATCACCAAAATTATAAATATATGTATATATATGAAGTTGCTTTAAAAAACAGGGTATTTTTTTTTGAAAAGTAATAGTAGGTTATAAAAATGAAAACTAAAGGAGTAGAAGAGGACTTAATTTTTTTTAATTAAAAAAATAATCATAAAAATAGTAAAAATATGTCTAGGACTTTCCCTGGCTTTCTTGTGGGCAGTGTGAGGTCAGTTCATTTTAAGACAGTTCCTTAGTCTGGCTTTTATTTCTCAAGATCTATAGACACCTTCCTATTGAAAGGTTGTTTTTGAATCACGTGAAGACACCAGGATTCTTGGCCCCACAGAAGAAGAATTCAATCTGGGGCCAGAGATGAGGCTTGGTCACTCAGAGCTTTTGTGTAATAAAATTTTATTAAAGTATAAAGGAGATAGAGAAGGCTTCAGACATAGGCATCAGAAGGGGGCAGAAAGAGTACCCTCTTGCTAGTGTTAGCAATGAAGTTATATACTCTCCAATGAATCCAAAGAATGTCTGGAGGATGTAAAGACCTCAGCGGACCTACTCTCATAATTTACATTTTAAGATAAGAGAATTAGCCAGGTTTAATCCAGAGACTCTCCCCAGGCAGGACACAATATTGTTATATAATCCTAAGGAATGTAGAGAAGGGAAAAAACAAAAAAGTTTGTCCTTTAGTCCCCCTTGAGAATTTCAGATCCCTCTCTTCTTAGGGACCTTTAGACTTCTTATCAACCTGCCTAGGAAAGCAGATGATACCACCCTTATGGCAGAAAGTGAAGAAGAACTAAACAGCCCCTTGATGAAAGTGAAAAAGGAAAGTGAAAAAGTTGGTTTAAAGTTCAACATTCAGAAAACAAAGATCATGGGATCCAGTCCCATCGCTTCATGGGAAATAGATGGAGAAACAGTGGAAACAGTGTCAGACTTTATTTTGGGAGGGGGGGGTGCCAAAATCACTGCAGATGGTGACTGCAGCCATGAAATTAAAAGATGCTTACTCTTTGGAAGAAAAGTTATGACCAACCTAGATAGTATATTCAAAAGCAGAGACATTACTTTGCCAACTAAGGTCCGTCTAGTCAAGGTTATGGTTTGTCCAGTGGTCATGTATGGATGTGAGAGTTGGACTATAAGGAAAGCTGAGTGCTGAAGAATTGATGTTTTTGAACTGTGACGTTGGAGAAGACTCTTGAGAGTCCCTTGGACTTCAAGGAGATCCAAACAGTCCATTCCCAAGGAGATCAGCCCCGGGATTTCTTTGGAGGGAATGATGCTAAAGTTGAAACCCCAGTACTTTGGTCACCCCATGTGAAGAGTTGACTGATTGGAAAAGACTCTGATGCTGGGAGGGATTGGGGGCAGAAGGAGAAGGGGACGACAGAGAATGAGATGGCTGGATGTCATCACTGACTCGATGAACGTGAGTCTGAGTGAACTCCAGGAGTTGATGATGTACAGGGAGGCCTGGCGTGGTGCAATTTATGGGGTCGTGAAGAGTAGGACACGACTGAGTGACTGAACAGAACTTAACTCATGTAGTTGGTAATAAGGAGTTCATGATCTGAGCCACAGTCAGCTCCTGGTCTTGTTTTTGTTGACTGTATAGAGCTTCTCCATCTTTGGCTGCAAAGAATATAATCAATCTGATTTCAATGTTGACCATCTGGTGATGTTCATGTGTAGAGTCTTCTCTTGTGTTGTTGGAAGATAGTCTTTGCTATGACCAGTGCATTTTCTTGGCAAAACTCAGTTAGTCTTTGCCCTGCTTCATTTCACATGTCAAGGCCAAATTTGCCTGTTACGCCAGGTGTTTCTTGACTTTCTACTTTTGCATTCTAATCCCCTATAATGAAAAGGACAACTTTTTTAGATTTTAGTTCTAAAAGGTCTTGTAGGTCTTCATAAAACTGTTCAACTTCAGCTTCTTCAGTGTTCCTGGTTGGGGCATAGACTTGGATTACTGTGATATTGAATGGTTTGCCTTGGAGATGAACAGATATCATTCTGTCGTTTTTGAGATTGCATCCAACTACTGCATTTCGGACTCTTGTTGACCATGATGGCTACTCCATTTCTTCTGAGGGAATCGTTCCAGGAGTAGTAGATATAATGGTCATCTGTGTTATATTCACCCATTCCAGTCCATTTTAGTTCGCTGATTCCTAGAATGTCAATGTTCACTCTTGCCATCTCTTGTTTGAACACTTCCAATTTGCCTTGGTTCATGGACTTGACATTCCAGGATCCTATGTAATATTGCTCTTACAGCATCGGACCTTGCTTTTATCACCAGTCCCATCCACAGCTGGGTATTGTTTTTGCTTTGGCTCCATCCCTTCATTCGTTCTAGAGTTTTTTCTCCATTGATCTCCAGTAGCATATTGGGCACCTACTGACCTGGGGAGTTCCTCTTTCCGTATCCTATCATTTTGCCTTTTCATACTGTTTATGGGTTTCTCAAGGCAAGAATACTGAAGTGGTTTGCCATTTCCTTCTCCAGTGGACCACGTTCTGTCAGACCTCTCCATCATGACCCAGCCCTCTTGGGTTTCCCTGTGGGCATGGCTTAGTTTCATGAATTAGACAAAGCCTTGATGTTAGTGTGATTAGATTGACTAGTTTAATTGAAGAAAGTAGGGAAAACCACTAGATCATTCAGGTATGACCTAAATCAAATCCCATATGATTATAAAGTGGAAGTGAGAAATAGATTTAAGGGCCTATATCTGATAGATGGAGTGCCTGATGAACTATGGAATGAGGTTCGTGACATTGTACAGGAGACAAGGATCAAGAACATGCCCATGAAAAAGAGCTACAGAAAAGCAAAATGGCTGTCTGGGGAGGACTTACAAATAGTTGTTAAAAGAAGAGAAGCGAAAAGCAAAGGAGAAAAGAAAAGATATAAGCTTCTGAACGCAGAGTTCCAAAGAATATCAAGAAAAGATTAGAAAGCCTTCTTCAGTGATCAATGCAAAGTACTAGAGGCAAACAACAGAATGGGAAAGACTAGAGATTTCTGCAAGAAAATTAGAGATATCAAGGGAACATTTCATGCAAAGATGGGCTAGATAAAGGACAGAAATAGTATGGATTTAACAGAAGCAGAAGATATTAAGAAGAGGTGGCAAGAATACACAGAAGAACTGTACAAAGAAGATCTTCATGACCCAGATAATCACAATGGTGTGATCACTCATCTAGAGCCAGAGATTCTGGAATGTGAAGTCAAGTGGGCCTAAGGAAGCATCACTATGAATGAAGCTAGTGGAGGTGATGGAATTCCAGTTGAGCTATTTCAAATCCTGAAAGATGATGCTGTGAACATGCTGCACTCAATATGTCAGCAAATTTGGAAAACTCAGCAGTGGCCACAGGACTGGAAAAGGTGAGTTTTCATTCCAATCCCAAAGAAAGGCAATGCCAAAGAATGCTCAAACTACCACACAACTGCATTCATCTCACATGCTAGTAAAGCAATGCTCAAAATTCTACAAGCCAGGCTTCAGCAAAATATGAACCATGAACTTCCTGATGTTCAAGCTGGTTTTAGAAAAGGCAGAGGAACCAGAGATCAAATTGCCAACATTTGCTGGATCATGGAAAAAGCAAGAGAGTTAAAGAAAAATATCTATTTCTGCTTTATTGACTCTGTCAAAGCCTTTGACTGTGTGGATCACAATAAACTATGGAAAATTCTGAGAGAGATGGGAATACCAGACCACCTGACCTGCCACTTGAGAAATCTGTATGCAGGCCAGGAAGCAACGGTTAGAACTGGATATGGAGCAATAGACTGGTTTCAGATAGGAAAAGGAGTATGTCAAGGCTGTATGTTGTCACTCTGCTTATTTAACTTACATGCAGTGTACATCATGAGAAATGCTGAATTTGAAGAAACACAAGCTGTATCAAGATTGCTGGGAGAAATATCAATAATCTTACATATGCAAATGACATCACCCTTGTGGCACAAAGTGAAGAGGAACTCAAAAGCCTATTGATGAAAGTGAAAGAGGAGAGTGAATAAGTTGGCTTAAAGCTAAGCATTCAGAAAACCAAGATCATGGCATCTGGTCCCATCACTTCATGGGAAATATATGGGGAAACAGTGGAAACTGTGTCAGACAGTGTCAGACTTTATTTTTTTCCGTTCCAAAATCACTGCAGATGGTGATTCCAGCCATGAAATTAAAAGATACTTACTCTTTGGAAGGAAAGTTATGAGCAACTTTGATAGCATATTAAAAACTTTGCCAACTAAGGTATGGTTTAGTCAAGGCATGGTATGGTATCTTTAGTCAAGGCTATGGTATCTAGTCAAGGCTATAATTTTTCCAGTGGTCATGTATGGATGTGAGAGTTGAACTGTGAAGAAACCTGAGCCTTGAAAAATTGATGCTTTTAAACTGTGGTGTAGGAGAAGACCCTTGAAAAGTTCCTTGGACTGCAAGGAGATCCAACCAGTCCATTCTGAAGGAGATCAGCACTAGGATTTCGTTCAAAGGAGTGATTCTAAAGCTGAAATTCCAGTACTTTGGCCACCTCATGCAAAGGGCTGACTCATTGGAAAAGACTCTGATGCTGAGAGGTATTGGAGACAGGAGAAGGTGATGACTGTGTTTGAGATGGCTGGATGGCATCACTGACTCAATGAATGCGAGTCTGAATGAACTCCTGGAGTTGCTGATGGACAGGGAGGCCTGGCGTGCTGCAATTCATGGAGTCACAAAGAGTGGATACAACTGAGCGACTGAACTGAACTGAACTAATCTAGTTGGTACTAACTACAGGGTTTTAATCTATTGCATTTATCACTTCCAAGGCGATTCCCTCTGTTTTAGCTTTTTCTGTTTGCTGATCTCTTCAGTGTCTGATTTATGTCCTCACACAAGGGAGCTGTGGTGGACACTTTTTTTAGGTTCACTTGTTCAGTCACTCTGTGGGAAGCAATTGACGTTGCAAACAAATATCATTGGAGGCTGCTGGAAGTGTCTCAGCCACGCTGGGCCCGTGTGCCCCCTGTGTCCACACTGCTTAGGCTCTAGGTTGCTCTGCTGGGAAGCAAGCAAGGCTGGCCCTGGGCTGCATGCACCTCCAAGGTCTAAGACACTCAGGTTCAAGCACTCGGGTAGTCCTCAGAGATGCAGACTCAGTTGGGCCTGTGCTTTGTGCCCTTCCCAGGTCCGAGCAGTTCAGTCGATGAGGTGTTTGGTGAGCATGGTCGCTGCAACTTATTACCTCTCTTGTCTCTGCCACTCCATTTTCTGGGTGTACAATTGGCACATCTTTGCAGGCAGATGTCCAGAACCCCAAGAAGTCTTAGTTAGAAAAGAAGCTTGCTTGCAGTTTGGTAGATAATGTCTCTCTGTGGCTGTGATTGCCCCCTTCCGGCTCTGGCTGCCTGTCACCGGAGAGTGATGGTCTGCAGCCGGCTAGTTCTGCTCAGGTCTTTGTTCTGTGCGTGAACCTGGTGGTGTCATAGGTAAGGGCTTTGCGTGTGGTAGCTATCCTGGAGGAGTCTGGTTTGCTAGCCCAAGTTAGTTAGCTTAGATTTCCCTTGGGGCATTCAGGCCTGGTCCTTACTCTAAGGGATGAACCCTGCCTCCCTGCCCAGCCCCCGTTTGCTAGTGGCAAGTGCAGGCGTCTGCGCCATTTCTCCACTGGAGGAGTTACTGTTAGGCTCATAATCTGTGTTTTAATTATTTATTTATTTTTCCTCCCTTTATGTTGCCCTCTGTGCTTCCAAGGCTTGCCACAGACTCAGCAGTGAGAGCATTTCCTGGTGTTTGGAAACATCTCTCTTTTTAAGACTGTTTCTGGGACAGAGCTCCATCCCTAACTCTTTTGTCTCTTTTTTTTTTTTTTGTCTTTTATCTTTTTTTCTTTGTCTTTTATGCTGTTTCCTACCTCTTTTTGAAGACAATAGGCTGATTTTCTGGGTGCCTGATGTCCTGCTGGCATTCAGAAGTTGTTTTGTGGAATTTGCTCAGAGTTTAAATGTTCTTTTGATGAATTTGTGGGAGAGAAAGTGGCCTCCCTGTCCTATTCCTCTGCCATCTTAGGACTGCCCCTGACATTCAGCTTTCTTTATAGTCCAGCTCTTACACCCATACATGACTACTGGAAAAACATAGCCTTGACCTTTGTTGGCAAAGTAATGTCTCTGCTTTTTAACATGCTGTCTAGACTGGTCATAGCTTTTCTTCCAAGGAGCAAGTGTCTTAATTTCATGGCTGCAATCACCTTCTGCAGTGATTTTGGAGCCCAAGATAATAAAGTTTTTCACTGTTTCCATTGTTTCCCTATCTATCTCCCCATTTATCTGTGATGTATTCAATGTCTTTCACTAGTGTCTTATTGTTTTCTGGGTACAAGTCTTTTGCTCAGCTTGACCAGATCTATTTTTAGGTATTTTATTCTTTCTGATGCAATTTTAAATGGGATTATTTTCTGATTTTTTTCTAGTAGTTTGTATTTAGTGTATAGAAATGCAAAAATATTCTATATATTGATGTTTTATCTTGCAAGCTTATTAAACTATTAATCTTATTCATTTCACTGGTGGAGTTTAGGGTTTTCTATATATAGTATCATGTCATCTGTTAATAGTGATAGTTTCACTTCTCTTTCAGTTTAGTTGCCTTCTTTTCATATATGATTTCTGTAGCTTAAACATCTAATACTGTGCTGAACAAAAATTCCAAGAGTGGATATCCTTGTTTTGTTCCTAAAATTAGAGGAATAACTTTTAAATTTTCACCATTGAGTTTAGCTTTTCATCATAATGTTAGCTGTGGTTTTGTGATATTTGGCCTTTATTATATTTCCTCCATATTTTTGTGGCTTGGTTACTGCTGCTGTTGCTAAGTCATTTCAGTCATGTCCAACTCTTAGCGACCTCATGGACTGCAGCCTACCAGACTCCTCCAGCCACAGGATTTTACAGGCAAGAGTACTGGAGTGGGTTGCTTTTCTGTGTGTCTTGGTTGCTGATTCATTTTTATCACTGAATGATATTCCACTGAGGAGAAATACCATAGTTTATCCATCTATTGAAGGACATCTTAATTATTTCCAGTTTTGGGTGATGATACGGTTTTAAAAAACATTTTTTTGCACAGACTTTTGTTTGGTCATAAGTTTTGAAATCAATTTGGCAAATATCTAGGGGCACAATTACCAGATCATATGCTAAAACTATGTTTAGCTTTGTAAAATGCTGGCAAGATGTCTTCCAAAGTGTCTGTACCATTTTTTCACTCAGAGCAGGAATGAAGGAGAGGTCTTATTTCTGATTTCATGCTGGTATTTAGTACTGTCAGATTTTTGGATTTTAGCCAGTTTAATTGGTGTGTTGTGCTGTCTCTTTGTAGTTTTAAATGTGGCCATAACAGCACATAATATTGACTACCTCTTCATATACTAATTTGTTGCTGGTACATCTATTTCATGAAGTGTCTGTTCAAATCACTTTCACATTTTTAACTGTGTCATTTACTTTCACTCCTGAGTGTAAGTTTATATTGTACATTTTTTCTACTAATTATTTTTTCTTTTATTTTCCTATTTTTGTAATTGGTTAGTTTCTGCCAAACATCAGTGTGAATCAGCCATAGATATACACATACCCCCTCCCACTCCCTCACTCCTCATCCACTTCCCACCCTCTAAGAGGTTACAAACCCCTGGTTGAGTTCCCTGAGTCATACAGCAAACTTCCATTGGCTATCCGTTTTATATCTAGAAATGTAAGTTTCCATGTTACTCTATCCATACATTCCACATCTCCTTCCTCCTCCACCTCTTGTCCCTCAGTTCAGTTCAGTTCAGTTGCTCAGTCATGTCTGACTCTTTGTGACCCCGTGAATCGCAACAGCCAGGCCTCCCTGTCCGTCACCAACTCCCTCAGTTCACCCAAACCCATGTCCATCGAATCAGTGATGCCATCCAGCCATCTCATCCTTGGACGTCCCCTTCTCCTTCTGCCCCCAATCCCTCCCAGCATCAGTCTTTTCCAATGAGTCAACTCTTTGCATGAGGTGGCCAAAATACTGGAGTTTCTGCTTTAGCATCATTCCTTCCAAAGAAATACCAGGGTTGATTTTCAGAATGGACTGGTTGGATCTCTTCATAGTCCAAGGGATTCTCAAGAGCTTTCTCCAACACCACAGTTCAAAAGTATTAGTTCTTCAGCACTCAGGCTTCTTCACAGTCCAATTCTCACATCCATATATGACTACTGGAAAAACCATAGCCTTGACTTAGATGGACCTTAGTCAGCAAAGTAATGTCTCTCCTTTTGAATATGCTATCTAGGTTGGTCATAACTTTTCTTCCAAGGAGTAAGCTTCTTTTAATTTCATGGCTGCAGGTACTATCTGCAGTGATTTTGGAGCCCCAGAAAATAAAGTTTGACATTATTTCCACTGTTTCCCCATCTATTTCCAAAATCTATTATTTTTTTATATATGATTTGCTATTTTATTTCTCCCAATCAGTGACTACTTCTTACATTTTGTTAACAGTGTCTACAGCAGGGCAGATTTTTTTTTTCATTTCAATAAACATACATATTAATTGTTTTATAGGTTGTAATTTTGGATTTTGTATCTAAAACACATAAGCCGAAAGTCACATCAATTTTTTCCTAGAATTTTTTTTTCTATAAATGTATTATTATTTACTTTTAAGACCTTCTTTGGGTTAATTTTTGTGAAAGGTATGTGACCTATCATCTGCCTCTAGGTTAAATTTTTGGCATTTTTCATAAACATTTGTTGAGAAAACTGTCACTCATACATTAAATTTTCTTTACTCCTGTCAAAAATTAATTTACTATATTTCTGTGGTTCCATGATAGGCTTCCCAGGTGGCTCAGTTGTAAGGAATCCTCTTGCCAATGCAAGAGACTCATAAGATGCAAGTTTGATCCCTGGGTTGGGAAGATCACCTGGGAGTGGAAATGACAATTCACTCCAGTATTTTTTCCTGAAAAATTCCATGAACAGTTTAGCTATATTCCATAGGACTGCGAAGAGTTGGACACAACTGAGTGACTGAAAATGCACTACAGGCTTGCTATTTGTTCCATTAATCTGTCTATTTTTTCACTGATACCATTGTGTCTAATTATAAAAGAGTTGTTATAAGTCTGGAATTAGAGTAATGTCAGTCCTCAAATTTTGCTGTTTTTCAGTATTTTGTTGGTTATTTTTGAACTCCTGCTTTTTCATATAAATTTTTAAATTATTTATTGGTATCTACAATGCAGCTTACTTGGATTTTTATTGAAATGGCCTTAGATTTATAAATAAAGTTATGAATAATTGCCATCTTTAATATATTGTCTGTATATGGACACAAAATTACTCTCCATTTACTTAGATGAGCTTTAATTTCTTTCATCAGAGCTCTTTATTTAAAATCTTTCCCATACAAATCTTGCAAATATTTTGTGGAGATGTATCTGCATTTTTTATTTTTTATTTTTGCTATTATTGTAATACATGCACCATGTTAATGCTAACCAAAAGATGCTGGAGGAGCTGCATTAATTTCATATATAGAAGACTTCAGAATA
>SJYC01106000.1:0-16521 GCA_006408675.1 Madoqua kirkii | reverse complement strand
CTATTAAATATGTGTAAACTGCAAGGAGTTTATTTTAGTTCATATTAATTAAATTTCTATATTAGTATAATACTGGTAAATATCAGCTATATAATCAGTTTTATATAAATTAATACAAACAATAACACCCCCTTAGCATATAAAAAGTGTATCAATTAAATAATCAAATGGTTCTCAATGTATCCATTTTACCCTACAGCATCTATTTGCAGAAATAGGGGCATATGTTCTCTTTATGCATTTGTGGGATTCTGCTCTTTTAATATTCAATGTGAGTCAGTGCCATCATATTAGAGATAATTCACTCTTACCTACTTATGAAAGAATATCATAGGCACTTGGGCCTAACCTTTTGTTCCTTTCTGTATTATTTTCTGAGCAATAATTGGTATGGTTGGATTCCTCTAATAAGTGATATATTGTGTGTGTTTTTTCTCTCTCTGCTTTTAAGAGTTTTTCTTTAATTTGATTTTTAACATTTTAGTTTGTTATGGTTCCAGGTTGAATCATTAAATTTACACTTTTTGAAATTTATTGAGATTTTAATATGTGTAAATGAATGTTTTTCTTCAAATTAAGGGAAGCTTTCAGCCATTGCCATTATGTCCTTGTGCACTATTTTCTGTCAGTTTTCCTCTAATCTCTCCTTGAAATATCCCTATTACTCATACCTCAGCGGAATTAATGGTGTTCTACACTTCTCTGAAGTTCCCTTTGTTTTCCTTTTGCTCTGTTTTGCAGATTGCATGTTCCCTATTAGACTAGGTTTAGGCTCGCTAATTCTTTTCTTCCAGTCAAAATCTATTGTTGAGACACATAATGAATTTTTAATTTCAGTTGTTATACTTTTTAAACATAAAATTTCTATTTGGCCTCTTTTTTTTTTTTTTTTAAAGCAATATCTTTAGTGATACTCTCTGAGAATTGATGCAATGTTGTCTCATATCTTCCTTTATATTTTTATATATCTCATTTAGTTCTCTGAACATATTTAAAGTAGCTGGCTTGAAATAAGTATATCCTAGGTCCACCCTTAGGCTCCTTAAAAGAGTTCATGTTGCCTGTTCTTTAGGTCTTATGAGTGGCTCACATTTGCTTACTTTGTTCTGTTTTTACTCTTTTGTTCATTTGCTTTGATCTCTCAATGTTTAGGTTTATAAAACTTGATTTTTTAATAATATAACATAGCACTTTTTGATAACAATCCCCATCTGCCTCCCTACTTCTGGTTGTAGTTGTCATTATCATTATTGGTTAGACATTTTGTTTGTTTAAGTGACTCAACTAAGCTTATCTGCAGATGGTATTTCTCATGCAATGGCCAGCCTCTGGTATACCTGCTCATATTTTTCTCTCTTGGGTTTTATCTTTCAGCTTATCTACTAAACTTTCACCTCTGAGTTTTCATAAGCTATTTGTTGATCAAAAATTGTGTTTAAATTTGTTAGCCAGTTAAGTTGTTTCTAATATATTTGGAGAAATATGTCATTGGCAGGTTGTCGTTGCAGTTCACCAAGTTTACATTTTTGTCCTGCATCAACTAGGGATTAGTAGTTTAAAGATTTTCCTGCACCCATTCATTATTTATGAGAAGGAGCATGTGGGCATGCCTACAACCGTCCAAACTAAGGGATACATGTGATTTCATATTTAAACCCGATTTCCTAAGAATGGCTACTGGGTCAAGGAAGCTAATTTTCAGTCAGTGTTTGGTCAGAAGTTCTGTTTAAGCCCCTTGTACTAATAAAAGCCCTGCTTTTTGTTGATTCAGGTGAAGCTTGTGGAATGCTTGCCCACCTGCCTTGTGTTCAGTTTTATTCCTCCCAAGTGGATGGAGTCAAGTTCACATGCACAACTCTTCTGACTCCCAGTGCTGGCTCCCAGAATGGTTATTCTTAATAACTGTCACCTCCCTCATCTCTCCATAAACTTTTGGCTTCTTGTGTCAGGGAGCTACCAATTCCTTTGAATTTCTCTCTTCCAGTATTTCCATTCTTTCCAACAGTCCCTTTAGGCATGGAATTCTATAAGTTTTGCTCCAAATTAGTCACCTCAAGGTGTATGCGCCTGCATGTTCAATCATGTCTGACTCTGGGATCCTGTGGACTGTAGCCCATCAGGCTCCTCTCTCTACGGAATTTTCCAGGCAAGAATAGTGGAGTGTGTTGCCATTTCCTTCTTTAGGGGAGCTTCTGACTCAGGTATTAAACCCACGTCTTCTTGCATCTCCTGCACTGACAGCCAGGTTCTTTACCAGCAGAGTCACCAGAAAATAGTCATTTCAAGTACAGCTGCAAAACTCTTTCCCTTTATGGCTTCTCCTTACCTGGGACAGATTTGCTGCCCTGCTGTCTGAGGACAGAAACGTCCTATTACAAGAGTGATACAGCTACTCCTATTAGACACTTGATGAGGAATGGCTGAGTGATCCCTGATCCTTCTGGATTTCCCTTCTATCGTGGACATCTCTGTTCTATAAGCAAGCTGAGGTTCAAGCTGATCGGGGCCCTTGACATCTCAATCTGCCATAGCTGAGGTAGAACTCTGCCTCATTAGGATGATGCCTAGAAGATTTCATCTTCTTAGCAGTACCTGCTGACAGTAGAGTTTCTGTGATATGTGTTTGGGATGGTGGGTGGTGAGAATGTCAGAAAACTGTCCCTGTCAGGTTGAAATCAGAATACCTGGACAAGACTGTAGCTGAGAAGTAAGAGTTTCCATCTTTTTGTCATGATCTACTCAAAGCAGAGCACCTTGTCTAATGCTTCCATGGCTCTGAACTAGGGTGGGAGTCAGGAGGTGGAGCCCGCGGCACAGGCAGCAGGTGCTCTTGCTCTTCTCACTGTGATGCTATAGATCGAATGAGTGCTTTTCCATTTGCTGTATTCCCTTACAACAATTTCCACTGTCATATATTATCATGTTTTTGTAGTTTTCTCTAGTGAAATTATTCTTTTGATGAAAAGAAGGTCTGTGGATTTTTTCTTCTGCTGTTACGAAGTCCATCACCAAAATATGTTATTTTAGGCATCATAATATTAAGTAAATTAATATGTGTGATGCATGCTTGTTATTCATTTATACTATTTATTTGATGAGCTTAAATATCTTGTTACTCCAGCAGCCATTTTCACAGTGTATAGTCTAAATTTGCCTGATCTCCTTCTCTTAAAGGAAGTCACTTATTTTCTCTCTTATCACATGTTTTTACTTTCATAGCAAGCATTATAACATATTTTATCCTCTTTAATATACCATTTGATGAGGTAATTTTTGTTTCACACAAAAACTATGCTCATTTTGTTTTTACCACTTAGAACACACATATATGTAAATTTACTCTTTCTTAGGCAGACTCATGAATAAGTGAATGGATAATTTTACTATAAATCTGAATTATATACATTTAATAGGGCTTCCCTGGTGGCTCAGAGGTTAAAGCACTCCCTCTAATGTGAGAGACCTGGGTTCGATCCCTGGTTTGGGAAGATCCCTTGGAGAAGGAAATGGTAACCCACTCTGGTATTCTTGCCTGGAGAATCCCATGGACGTAGAAGCCTGGTAGGCTATGTCCACAGGGTCGCAAAGGGTCGGACACGACTGAGCGACTTCACTCACTCACTCATATTTGTAATAAATATGACAAAATGTCAACTTTTGACTGGTATGAAATAATACTAACATGGAGTCACCATTTGTGAAAAAATTATTTTAAACACAGCTACCTTGAAAGTAATGAAGCTTAAGCTTCAGAGTCTTTCATTTGAAAGTGTCTGCTCAATGTATATAGCATATGAGTGTGCATATATATATATATATATACATATATATATGTATATAAATTATATGGCTTATGCTATGTGAATTGGAGAAGATTTTTGAGAGTCCCTTGGACTAGGTCGGACACGACTGAGCGACTTCACTCACTCACTCATATTTGTAATAAATATGACAAAATGTCAACTTTTGACTGGTATGAAATAATACTAACATGGAGTCACCATTTGTGAAAAAATTATTTTAAACACAGCTACCTTGAAAGTAATGAAGCTTAAGCTTCAGAGTCTTTCATTTGAAAGTGTCTGCTCAATGTATATAGCATATGAGTGTGCATATATATATATATATACATATATATATGTATATAAATTATATGGCTTATGCTATGTGAATTGGAGAAGATTTTTGAGAGTCCCTTGGACTGCAAGGAGATCCAATCAGCCCATCCTAAAGGAGATCAGCCCTGGGATTTCTTTGGAAGGAATGATGCTAAAGCTGAAACTTTAGTACTTTGGCCACCTCATGCAAAGAGTTGACTCACTGGAAAAGATTTTGATGCTGGGAAGGATTGGGGGCAGGGGGAAAAGAGGACAACAGAGAATGAAATGGCTGAATGGCATCACTGACTCGATGGACATGAGTTTGAGTGAACTCCGGGAGATGGTGATGGACAGGGAAGCCTGGTGTGCTGTGATTCATGGGGTTGCAAAGAATTGGACACAACTGAGCAACTGAACAGAACTGAATATAATTTAATGTAATACATGATTATTTAAATCATCATACACTATTCTGTCAATTTTAAAAGGAATTTTAGTGAATCTTCCTTATGTGTTGTTATCCTGTCTCTTATACACATCTCTTTTGATGAAAAGAAGGTCTGTGGATTTTTTCTTCTGCTGTTACGAAGTCCATCACCAAAATATGTTATTTTAGGCATCATAATATTAAGTAAATTAATATGTGTGATGCATGCTTGTTATTCATTTATACTATTTATTTGATGAGCTTAAATATCTTGTTACTCCAGCAGCCATTTTCACAGTGTATAGTCTAAATTTGCCTGATCTCCTTCTCTTAAAGGAAGTCACTTATTTTCTCTCTTATCACATGTTTTTACTTTCATAGCAAGCATTATAACATATTTTATCCTCTTTAATATACCATTTGATGAGGTAATTTTTGTTTCACACAAAAACTATGCTCATTTTGTTTTTACCACTTAGAACACACATATATGTAAATTTACTCTTTCTTAGGCAGACTCATGAATAAGTGAATGGATAATTTTACTATAAATCTGAATTATATACATTTAATAGGGCTTCCCTGGTGGCTCAGAGGTTAAAGCACTCCCTCTAATGTGAGAGACCTGGGTTCGATCCCTGGTTTGGGAAGATCCCTTGGAGAAGGAAATGGTAACCCACTCTGGTATTCTTGCCTGGAGAATCCCATGGACGTAGAAGCCTGGTAGGCTATGTCCACAGGGTCGCAAAGGGTCGGACACGACTGAGCGACTTCACTCACTCACTCATATTTGTAATAAATATGACAAAATGTCAACTTTTGACTGGTATGAAATAATACTAACATGGAGTCACCATTTGTGAAAAAATTATTTTAAACACAGCTACCTTGAAAGTAATGAAGCTTAAGCTTCAGAGTCTTTCATTTGAAAGTGTCTGCTCAATGTATATAGCATATGAGTGTGCATATATATATATATATATACATATATATATGTATATAAATTATATGGCTTATGCTATGTGAATTGGAGAAGATTTTTGAGAGTCCCTTGGACTGCAAGGAGATCCAATCAGCCCATCCTAAAGGAGATCAGCCCTGGGATTTCTTTGGAAGGAATGATGCTAAAGCTGAAACTTTAGTACTTTGGCCACCTCATGCAAAGAGTTGACTCACTGGAAAAGATTTTGATGCTGGGAAGGATTGGGGGCAGGGGGAAAAGAGGACAACAGAGAATGAAATGGCTGAATGGCATCACTGACTCGATGGACATGAGTTTGAGTGAACTCCGGGAGATGGTGATGGACAGGGAAGCCTGGTGTGCTGTGATTCATGGGGTTGCAAAGAATTGGACACAACTGAGCAACTGAACAGAACTGAATATAATTTAATGTAATAACCTCATGTGGCTGCTGACAAGAGGCCTCACCTCCTAGTAATAGGCTCCCTCATGACATGACAACTGTCTTCTGCGAGAGCAAGTGATGCAAGAGCAAGGTGGAAACCGCTGCATTTTTTGACCTACTCTTGGAAGTCACAAAGTGTCACTTTGGTCGCATTCTTTACAGGAGTCAGTTCTATTACATGGGTGGGGCGGGGGGGTGGCGTGGGGGAGGTGTGACATAAAAGTGTGAATACCAGAAGTAGGAGGGTTATTTGGGGGCCATGTTGGAGGCTGGATACCTCAATTTCATTGAATCAAAACTAGAAATTCCCTAACTTTGGAGACACACTCCAGTGTTAATAAATACCATTATCAAGAAATCCTATCATTAATTAATTTTGTGACCTTTCCACTTTTCAGTCTGCTTTTTCACTTACCACAGTGTTTGATTCCTACAACAATCCTAGGCCAGAAAGGTAAGATTGTAGTTTCTGCTTGAGACATGAAGAAGCACAGGGACACAAGGATTAAGTAATTTGTTTAGAGCTACCCAGTGGTGGAGCTGACAGTTAAGAGTCCTCTTCATTGAGGTTCATGCCATTTGTCCATATCATCCTCTCTCCTCCTTCTTAGTCATCTTTCTTCCTCCTGACCATTACCTATCATTCAGTAAATACTTATGTTGTGGCTCAAATTCTTCCTCTCTGCCTCACTTGACAGCATCCTCCATGTCTTTGTGGTCCACATAGATGAACCCAGTCATTCTGCTGGTGTCTCAGTTCCTTGCTCTTCACATCATTAGCCCTTCTACACCCTAGCCATCTGTATCCATGATCACTTCACAGACTTTATCAATTTGGAGGCTGTACCTCCAAATTCACTAATTCAAGCATCCAAGTTTCTGACTACAGTCTCCTCTCCCTTCATCATAAATGTGATGATTAATTTTATGTATCATTTTAGCAAGGCTTTGTGCCCAGTTGTTTGGCCAATACCAGTCTAAATATAGGGCTTCCCAGGTGGCGATAGTGGTAAAGAATCTGCCTGCCACTGCAGGCAGATGTAAGAGACAGGGGTTCGAGCCCTGGGTCAGGAAGATCCCCTGGAGGAGGGCACAGCATCTCACTCCAGTATTCTTGCCTAGAGAGCCCCATGGACAGTGAAGCCTGGCGGGCTATGGTCCATAGAGTCACACAGAGTCGTACACAACTGAAGCAACTGAGCATTCAGTCTAACATTGCTGTGAAAGAACTTTTTACTTCCCAGCGGCATTAGAGGTAAAGAATCTACCTGCCAATGCAGGAGACACCGGAGATTCAAGTTTGATCCCTGGGTCCAGAAGATTCCCCTGGAGGAGGAAATGGCAACTCTCTCCAGTATTCTTGGCTGGAAAATTCCTGGACAGAGGAGCCTGGTGGGCTACAGTCCATGGGATCATAAAGAGTCGTACGTGACTGAGCACACACACACTGGCATTTAAATTGGTAGACATAAAGTGAAGCAGGCTACTCTCCATAATGTGGATGGGCCTCATCCAATCAGAGCAAAGACTGAGGCACCATGATACAAAGGAAAAGAGGGAGAGAAAGAGACAGAGGGAAAAGAAAAGAAAAGATTATATTCATCCTAACTCCTGCCCATAAGAAACCACCAGATTAGTAGAGAAGATAGACCAATGCAACAAGTCACTGAGGTGCAGTGTTAAAGGTGGATACAAGGGTAACAGAAGAGGTCATTTCCTTGGATAGGAGGCAGGGTCAAGAAAACTTTTATAGAATCACATCTTGCAAGGGGGTGGGGGTGTCTCTAGCAAAAAGTGAGTCTTTTCTGACTCATGAGAACCAAAACACTAGGTGGAAAATCAAGGAAATTTTAGTCCCAAAGCTATCACAGAGAAGCCATGCAAACTTGATCCACTCACTTTACCACTTGGAGCCTTGTTTCAGCTAGAGCAAGTCATTGTCCCACATGATGCCTGACTTGCTCTGCTTCATGATTTGACAACACATTAAAAACCTTCTCTGCTGCTATTTACTTATCAGGCCTTATCAATG
Organism: Madoqua kirkii; assembly: GCA_006408675.1. NCBI lineage: Eukaryota > Metazoa > Chordata > Mammalia > Artiodactyla > Bovidae > Madoqua > Madoqua kirkii. Next base: position 8,556 of record SJYC01106000.1, on the reverse strand, counting down.
ATCTCAAGCACCTTCCAATTATAGCTTTGGAGGGGGAAAAAATAAACATTTATTTAAGCTTCTTTGGTTATGGCATCTGTGAGCTTTACCTGCTCGAGTGAATATTTTCATGATTATGTTTACATTTGAATTATACCACTGACACATAAAATAGACCAAGTAAGTGTTCTTTTCTATGCTATGTTATTATCATCACTCCCATTTATAGATGAAAAAACTAAGAGTCAGAAAGAATGAAAAACTCCCATAACCTAACTTGATAAGTGAAAATAGGTTTTAGACAAAAACTGTGAGTTCTGAACACCAGATTTCAGAGTTCAGGCTGGAATGTAGCTCTTTATCACCTGGAGGACAGAATGCTGTAATTTTCCTTTCTTGGGATTTTCTTTGAACATCATCTCAGTGCAACAATTCTTGCAGAATATAATAGTACAACTTTTATTTGACACCATCTCTGGGGGAACTGATCAAGTCTTTCTCACCAATGGCACTGGTCCTATTGCAAAAAGAGAGTCTGAAATCAGTTATTTTATTCTGTAACAAGATGATAACTAGTTTAAACCTTCCTTCCTTGTTGAACGGGGACAAAACAGTCTGTCTTCTGGTTTTTCCTTCTGAGGTACATTTTGTCCAAACACTAGAGTGTAAATCGAAAAATTTTGCTCTTTAAAATGTTTCCTAAGTGTTCAGCCCCAGGATTCGGACTCTATTATACAGTTTGGGGTTTTTTTGTTTGTTTTTCTGATGTTGAGATAAAGAAACCAAACACGTGACTTAAGTCCAATTGGGGGCTTTGAGAACACTTCCCACTCAAAGCATTTGCCTTGACCCCAATGCCATGACTAAGACTAAATAAAACTTGTTTCCCATTGCTTCCAGGACTACCTCGAGTCTCCACCTTCTCACCTGAATTTCAAATTTTTCATTAAACTCTTTTGCATTGGTGACTACATCTTGCTTCATTTTTATTTTTCACTGTGGAAATGCTTTATATTTCTGATTAAAAAATGATATGTCTTTATTATGAAAAAACAAGTAATATACTAAAGTATGAGGTTATAGGTGAACAAAATCGAATGGAATCCCAACTTCTGAGGTATCCATCATTAACAAAATTTTGTTAGCCTTCTTTTAAAACATATTTTATGGATTTGGTAAATATACTGTTTTGATAAACTGGTTGTCTTATACACAAATTTTTTGTGATGACCACATATTATATAGCTTTTACTTTTGTGTTACCATTTCCTTCCCTACAAATTCTTTCTCTCTGCTATCTCCTCATGTAACCAATGGAAACAACTGCATATATATTTTCCAGAACTTTCTGCATGCTTATGTAATTATATTCAGACATAGGAACACATTAGACTTTCTTTGGCCTTTTAAAAAAATAATTCATGCTTTTCTGAACTTTTTTTTATCCATCTTTTATTCCATTAATGTGGTTTTGTTATTGTTGTTCTTCAGTTGCTCAGTCGTGTCCAACTCTTTGTGACCTCATGGACTGCAGCAAGGATTGCAACCAGGCTTCCTTGTCCTTCACTATCTCCCAGAGCTTGGTCAAACTCATATCCATTGAGTTGGTGATGTCATCCAGCCATTTTGCCCTCTGTCATCCCCTTCTGTTACTTCTTTCAATCTTTCCTAGCATAAGAGTTTTTCCAATGGGTCAGCTCTTAGCATCAGGTGGCCAAAATATTGGAGCTTAATCTTGAGCATCAGTCCTTCCAATGAATATTCAGCTCTGATTTTTAGGATTGACTGGTTGGATCTCCTTGCAGTCCAAGGGACTCTCAAGAGTCTTCTCCAAAACCACAGTTCAAAAGCATCAGTTCTTCAGTCCTCAGCCTTCTTTATGGTACAACTCCCACATTGATACACGACTACTATGCTGTCTAGGTTGGTCATAGCTTTTCTTCCAAGCAGCAAGTGTCTTAATTTCATGGCTGCAATCACCATCTGCAGTGATTTTGGAACCAAAAAAAAAATAAAGTTCCTCACTGTTTCCCCATCTATTTCCCACGAAATGATGGGACTGGATGCCATGATCTTTGTTTTCTGAATGTTGAGGTTTAAGCCAACTTTTTCCACTCTCCTCTTTCACTTTCATCAAGAGGCTCTTTACTTCTTCACTCTCTGCCATAAGGGTGGTGTCATCTGCATATCTGAGGTTATTGATATTTCTCCTGGCAATCTTGATTCCAGCTTGTGCTTCTTCCAATCCAGCATTTCTCATGATGTACTCTGCATATAAGTTAAATAAGCAGGGTGACAATATACAACCTTGATATATTCCTTTCCCAACTTTGAAACACTGCATTGTTCCATATTTGGTTTGCTTCTTGATCTGCATACAGATTTCTCAGGAGGCAGGTAAGGTGGCCTGCTATTCCCACATCTTTAAGAATTTTCCAGTTTGCGGTGATCCACACAATCAAAGTCTTTTATGTAGTCAATGAAGCAGAAGTGGAAGTTTTTCTGGAACTCTCTTGCTTTTATGATGATCCAACAGCTGTTCGCAGTTTGATCTCTGGCTCCTCTGCCTTTTCTAAATCCAGCTCGAACATCTGGAATTTCTCAGTTCACGTATTGTTGAAACCTAGCTTGGAGAATTTTGAGCGTTACTTTGCTAGTGTGTGAAATGAATGCATTTGTGAGGTATTTTGAGCATTCTTTGGCATTGCCTTTCTTTGGAATTGGAATGAAAACTGACTTTTTCCAGTCCCGTGGCCACCGTTGAGTTTTGCAAATTTGCTGGCATATTGAGGCAGCACTTTCATAACATCATCTTCTGGATTTGAAATAGCTCAGCTGGTATTCCATCAGCTCCGTTAGCTTTGTTTGTAGTGATTCTTCCTAAGGCTCACTTGACTTTGCACCCTAGGATGTCTGGCTCTAGGTAAGTGATCACACCATCGTGGTTATTCGGGTCGTTAAGATTTTTTTTTTCTTTGTTTAGCTCTTCTGTGTATTCTTGTCACTTCTTCTTAATATCTTCTGCTTCTGTTAGGTCCATATCATGTCTGTAGTTTATTGTGCCTATCTTTGCATGAAATGTTTCCTTGGTATCCCTAATTTTCTTGAAGAGATCTCTAGTCTTTCTCATTCTATTATTTTCCTCTCTTTCTTTGCACTGATCACTTATGAAGGTTTTTTGTATCTCTCCTTGCTATTCTTTGGAACTCTGCATTCAGATGGATATATATTTCCTTTTCTCCCTTGCCTTTCTCATCTCTTCTCTTCTCAGCAATTTGTAAGGCCTCCTCAGGAACCAATTTCCCTTTATGCATTTCTTTTTCTTGTTGATGATTTTGATCACTACCTCCTGTACAGTGTTATAAACCTCTGTCCATAGTTCTTCAGGCACTCTCTATCCCTTGAATCTATTTGTCACTTCCACTATATAGTCATAAGGGATTTGATTTAGGTGACACCTGAATGGCCTAGTAATTTTCCCAACTTTCTTCAATTTAAGCCTGAATTTTTCATAAGGAGTTCATGATCCTCGCCTCAGTCAGCTCCCAGTCTTGTTTTTGCTGACTGTATAGAGCTTCTCCATCTTTGGCTGCAAAGAATATACTCAATGTGATTTCAGTATTGACCATCTGGTGATGTCCATGTATAGGGTCATCTCTTGTGTTATTGCAAGAAGGAGTTTGCTATAATCAGTGGGATCTCTTGGGAAAACTCTGTTAGCCTTTGTCCTGCTTCATTTTGTACTCCAAGGTCAAATTTCCTGTTTCTCCAGGTACCTCTCGACTTCCTACTTTTGCATTCCAGTCCCCTATGATGAAAAGAGCATCTTTTTTGCATGTTAGTTCCAGAAGATCTTGTACCATTCAATTTCAGCTTTTTCAGCATTAGTGGTTGGGGCATAGACTTGGATTATTGTGATACTGAATGGTTTGCCTTGGAGATGAACAAAAATCATTCTGTCATTTTTGAGATTGCACCCAAGTGCTGCATTTCAGAATCTTTTTTCTAGACCATCTTGTTGGGGCTTCTCCTTTGCCCTTGGACATGGGGTATCTCTTTTTGGTAGAATCCAGCATTCTCCTGTTGATGGCTGTTCAGTAGCTAGTGGTAATTTTGGTGTTCACACAGGAGAAGATGAGCAAATGTACTTCTATTCCACTGTCTTAGTTTCCCATTAATTGATTAATACGGTTTATGTTTATATAAGTGTATTTTAATATTCAGATAAAAAACAATCAATTTATATTATATTTTTTGACTATACTTTAAAAAATTCTTTATGTAATAAAGTATGTTTGTTTATTATTTATTTAAAATTTCTGGGTTTACTGTCTTGATTAAAATCATATTTCCAATCCAAGTTTACACATGTAATCTATTTTTTCTTTTAAGATTTTGTAACCTTTCTATTTTACATTTGTCTTTTATCCATTTGTTATTTTTATATTGTGTAAAAAAATAGTTCAACTTTACTTTTTTCCCCAAATGGATTGCCAATTGTGCCAGCACTATTTATTAAAGAGTCAAGTTTCCACTAGATTAAAATATCACTGTTTCTACAATTGACTATGCCAAAACCTTTGACTGCGTGGATCACAACAAACTGTGGAAAATTCTGGGAGAGATGGGAATAGCAGCTGTCTCGTATACACATCTAGATGTGTATAAGAGACAGGCTCATAGTAGAGCAGAAATGTATGTTAAAATACAAAAGCAATTATGTCATCTGTTTATTTTATACCAGTGCATCTGCATGTAAAATAGGATAAAATTACCAATCAGACTAACATTTGTTTATGTTACATTATAGATACATATATATATCTTCTATTTTGAAAAGTTAGGTTATTCAGGTGTATGTCAAGATTTTATTTTAAGAATATAATTTATTGTTCTTAAAAATTGTGTATTCATACAGTTACTGTAATTTCCCTGACAGATCTTAAGTTGACAAAGCTTGAATACAGCATAGGGTAGAATGGAGTTACTTTTGCATTTAGAGATAACAAATAATACATTTACATCAGTGTTATCCAAATTAAGATCGTAACTGTTTAAATGAACTGCTGAAATGTGCACGTAATTCATGCCTAACAGAAATCAAAATTTGTGTTTCAGAAATTATATTTCAAAGTTAAACTTTTTCGAAAGCAATCATGTTTTGAAAAGTACACAGTTGAATAGTGTAAAACTGTGGAAATTTACATATATATGCATAAGTGCATGTGTGCTATTGTTCCACCCATGTCCAACTGTTCAAAGCCTTATGTCCTATAGCCCATCAGGCTCCTCTGTCCTTGGGATTCTCCAAGCAAGAATAATGAGTGGGCTGTCATTTCCTTCTTGAACCCACAGTGCATCTCCTGCATTTGCAGGCAGGTTCTTTATCAATTAGTACCTCCTGGGAATCCCATATATGCATATGGATATATCTATCTTTTACATATGTGTAATTTTTGCTGAATGCTTTACTATTGTTTGAACTGTACATATTTTCAAGTTTTTAATGAGAAAACTTTAGGCCTTAAAAAGATACTCAACCCAAAACTGCTGAACAGACTAATCTATGTGCTTGAAAATTATTTTACATATACTTTTTATTTAAATAGTATATAATACTACAAAATATAGGAAGGCACATATTTCAGAAGTAGATTTTCCTCAATGAACACTTTATTGTAAATAGCACTAAAGATCAAGAAGCAGAACATTACAAGCACCACAGAAGCCAGATGCCCTTTCCAAGGACGAACAATATAGTGACTGTTAAAATAATTGTAATTACTAGGAACTCTTTCTAAATGTCATCAAAATGAGATCACATAGTATGTTGTTCTTATTATCTGGCCTTTTTAGCTCAAGTTTATTTTGTGTGAGAGTCATCATATTATCATATGAAACAACAGATTGTTATTCTCATTATTTTATGGTATTCCAGGGGAACCAATATTTAACAACTTATCCTTCACTCTGCTGCTGCTGCTGCTGCTAAGTCTCTTCAGTCATGTCTGACTCTGTGTGACCCCACAGACAGCAGCCCACCAGGCTCCCCCATCCCTGAGATTCTCCAGGCAAGAGAACTGGAGTGGGTTGTCATTTCCTTCTCCAATGCATGAAAGTGAAATGTGAGAGTGAAGTCGCCCAGTCGTGTCCAACTCTTAGCGACCCCATGGACTGCAGCCCACCAGGAACCTCTGTCCATGGGATTTTCCTTCATTCTACTGTTAATAAATAATCAGGATGCTTCTAGGATGAAGCTATTACAAATAATGCTATAATAATAATTCTGGTATATATATTTTAGTGAATTTGTACATACAATTCTACCTAGCATACGTGGAAGAAATAAATTTCTGAAACAAAACCATAAATATTTTATGATTAGTAGGCCTAGCCAAGAAACTTTCCAAAATAGTTATACCAGTTTTCACTTCCCTGATGAATGAATTGAATCAATGACTAGTGACTAAGGAACTAGATATTCTAAAGCCATACATCCTGGAGTCTGAAGAGTAGTGAGCCTTAGGAAGCGTCACTATGAAAAAAGTTAGCGGAGGTGACAGAACTCCTGTTGAGCTACTTCAAATCCTAAAACATGATGCTGTTAAAGTGCTGCACTCAAAATACCAGCAAAATATGGAAAACTCAGCAGTGCCACAGAACTGGTAAAGGTTAGTTTTCATTCCAATCCCAAAGAAAGGCAATTCCAAAGAATGCTCAAACTACTGCACAATTGCACTCAGATCACACACCAGCAAAGTAATGCTCAAAAGTGTCCATGCCAGGCTTCAAGTGTATGTGAACCATGATCCAGATGTTGAAATTGGATTTAGAAAAGACAAAGAACCAGAGATCAAATTGTGATATACGTTGGATCATTGAAAAACCAAGAGAGTACCATAAAAGCATCTACTTCTGCTTTATTGACTATGCCAAAACCTTTGACTGCGTGGATCACAACAAACTGTGGAAAATTCTGGGAGAGATGGGAATAGCAGACCACCTGACCTGCCTCTTGAGAAACCTGTGTACTGGTCAAGGAGCAACAGTTAGAACCAGACATGGAACAACATACTGGTTCCAAATTGGGAAAGGAGTACATAAAGGTTGTATATTGTCATCTTGCCTATTTAACTTTTATGCAGAGTACATCATGCAAAATGCCAAACTGGATGAAGCACAAACTGGAATCAAGATTGCTGGAAGAAATACCAATAGCCTCAGACACCAGATGACATCACCCTTATGGCAGAAAGTGAAGAAGAACTAAAGGGCCTCTTGATGAAAGTGAAAGAGGACAGTGAAAAAGTTGGCTTAAAACTCAACATTCAAAAAATTAAGATCATGGCATCTGATCCCAATACTTCATGGCAAATAAATGAGGAAACAATGTAAACAGTGACAGACTTTATTTTCTTGGGCTCTGTAATTACTGCAGATGATGATTGCAGCCATGAAATTAAAAGATGCTTGCCCCTCAGAAGAAAAGCTGTGAACAACCTAGACAGCATACTAAAGAGCAGAAACATTACTGACAAAAGATCGATTTAGTCAAAGCTATGGTTTTTCAAGTAGTCATGTATAGATATGAGAGTTGGACTATAAAGAAAGTTGAGCAACAAAGAATTGATGCTTTTTGAACTGTGATGCTAGAGAAGACTCTTGAGAGTCCCTCGGACTTCAAGGAGATCAAACCAGTCCATCCTAAATGAAATCAGTCCTGAACATTCATTGGAAGGACTGATGCTGAAGCAAAGACTCCAGTACTTTGACCACCTGATGTGAAGAACTGACTCAGTAAAGACCCTAATACTGGGAAAAATTGAAAGCAGAGGAGAAGGGTTGACAGAGGATGAAATGGCCAGATGTCATCACCGACTGGATGGGCGTAAGTCTGAGCAAGCTCTGGGACTTGATGTTGAACAGGGAAGCCTGGTGTGCTGCAGTCAGTGGCGTCACAAAGAGTCAAACAGGACTGAGCGACTGAACTGACTGACTGATTAATAAATTTGAACTTCTTAATGTGTTCTTTAATGATTTTGATGCCCTTATCCTGAAATTTCAAGTTTTACCCATACTTATTGAATTATCAATTATTTTGTCATTAGTTTGTAAAGTTATCTTTTAAAATTCAGGGCATAGTCTTTCTTCACATCAGATACAGATGTCCTATGTTCTCTCTGACTTGAGGCTTAATCGCTTATTCTATAATGGTGTCTTTTAATGGAGACACCATGTTAATGTAACTCAAAATATCAGTCTTTGGGCTAATAATTTGTGTGTTCTATTTGCAATCATAAAATTATTTTCACATGAAGAAAAATATCTTCTGTCATATTAAGGTTAAAGTTCATCTAGGATTAATTTTTAATGTGGTATGCGGTATGTTTCAAGATTCATTTACTTTCCAGATAGATATCCAATCAACCCAGCACCATCTATTTAAAAAGTTATCCTTTACTTACTGTATTATGAGAGTTTGTTTGTAAACTCTACATTCAATTTTATTCATCAATCATTGTTTACTTGTGCCAATTTCATACAGTCTTAATTATTGAATATACAAATATTTTATCC
>SJYC01105998.1:0-32210 GCA_006408675.1 Madoqua kirkii | reverse complement strand
GGAGGGATTGGGGGCAGGAGGAGAAGGGGACGACCGAGGATGAGATGGCTGGATGGCATCACCGACTTGATGGACATGAGTTTTAGTAAACTCCAGGAGCTGGTGTTGGACAGGGAGGCCTGGCATGCTGTATAGTCCATGGGGTTGCAAAGAGTCGGACACAACTGAGTGACTGACCTGAATTAACAAGTGGTCTCAGAGGAAGGGAGTCTCCACCCACAGTTCATGAGGATGAATCATAACTGGTCTGTGTTAGCCATGGAAATTTCACTTCATTTGGCAGTAAGTGGTCTGGAGTCAGCCCAAGACCCAGTTCTGACTAATGAGATAGAAGAGAGAGTTTGAACAATGAAGATACTCAGTATTCACAGAAAGAGATGATGAAGCATAATATCTACTTGACACAATCATAAAATTAAATCTGAAAGGTAAAACAATTTGTGTGAGGGAACCTAAATTACATAGGGCAGATCCAGGACACTGACTGGTTGAGAGGATCACAGAAGGTTCTCCAGAGACACACTCTTTGTAGCTTTTTAGTTCATAGATCAAACAGCCATCCATTGGTGTGAAGTCTAGAATTAGGTTGAAGATTTTTAGAAGAGAGAGTTTGAACAATGAAGATACTCAGTATTCACAGAAAGAGATGATGAAGCATAATATCTACTTGACACAATCATAAAATTAAATCTGAAAGGTAAAACAATTTGTGTGAGGGAACCTAAATTACATAGGGCAGATCCAGGACACTGACTGGTTGAGAGGATCACAGAAGGTTCTCCAGAGACACACTCTTTGTAGCTTTTTAGTTCATAGATCAAACAGCCATCCATTGGTGTGAAGTCTAGAATTAGGTTGAAGATTTCAGAATACTGTGAAGGTATCCCCTTTGACTCCTAGAGTGAAAATGTTACTCAGTTGTGTTGACTTTTTGTGACCCCATGGACTGTATCCTGAAAGGATTCTCGAGGCAAGAATACTGGTGTGGGTTGCCAACTCCTTCACTAGGGGATCTTCCCAACTCAGAGACTGAACCTGGGTCTCCTGCATTGCAGGCAGATTCTTTACTATCTGAGCCACCAGGGAAGCCCAAAGTGCTTAGCTTTTCAGGCAAAGGAATTAAAAGGACCAGTCTTATTATGTATAGGACTAGAAAGCTGAGTGATCGGGTGACTGAGAAGATCTGTAGCCTTTATTATGAAGGCCTATAACAATAACCAGGAAACCCACAGTCATACTGATGCTGGAGGGCTAATATGGAAGAACTCTAGAACCTTCAGCTTACAGTCAAAGAGAAGCAATCATTTTCCTCCTATGTATTAGCCAACTCTTTTGTTCCCATCTACCCTGAACACTCAAGAAGCTGCATATTGGAAGTGAATGAGTGAGACTTTCTAGAGTGAACTTTCCAGTTTAGCATCCCAGAGGTTATCATCACTGTGCTGTTCTACCTACTGGGGAGAGTGACGCAGTAGGGGATGAAATCATAATTACAAACCTCACAGTAGCAAGCATTTCATTAGAAGTTGCAGACACCTCTCTGCTTAAATTTCATGAAGCAACATACTCTCTCAAACACTGATAAAAACACGGTGTCTTTGTTTTACAGAGAAATCACAACTCTGCTTAGCAAATTTAACAAAGATTAGATAAAGTCACTGATTTATGATACAAAAATATATACAGGTAATGTCTACTTTAGAGAACTTTGGTCTTTTAGAAATACTCAAGAAAATAAGTTAATTCATCTTTTAGTACAGTCAATAATTCACCAAACAATTTTTGGGGGGGGGGTTTAATTTTGGCTATAGCTAACCTCAACATCTGGTTGTGAATGTTGATCACTAGGAAGGCTGTGCCTTTATGGCGACAGGGTGCGTAAGATCTGTACTTTTTGCTCAATTTTGCTGTGATTTTAAGACTGCTCTAAAGATAAAGTTTACTTTAAAAAAAAAAGAGAAAGTCTCATTCACCATGACAACTGAGTAGATTTCAAGTGTGATTTAAAAGAAAACAAAACACTAAAAAACCTGTTGTTGAAATTAGAATGGACTGAATCAGATTCTCCTACAAATACATTACTTAGAATATTCTGAGGGTTAGTGAATTATCCTATCAAGTCTCTGGAAATAGGAAACTGCTAAAGACCAGGGAAGAAAGCATCTTCTTCTGTTCTTGTTCTGGACAATACTAGTCCTCTAGGGCAGTAAGGAAAGCACAGCAAACTCAGCCATAAATATCAAGAGTAGTTCTAGTTCTGGCAAACTTACCTGGGGCTCCAGCATGGTGACCTTCAACCATTCTCCAGTTCAAGGCTCTTCCATGAAGAATGCACTGAGTGGATCAGAAGAAACAAAGCATAAAGAAAACAACATGATATATTATTTACATAGACTTCACCCAAGCAAAGCCAATGGGCAAACAGTACTATAGCCCCCAAAGATTTCTCTGGATTGGCTTTAGTGTTAAATCCACTCTTTTTAAAAAAAATAACCTCCAAATTCTTTCCCTCATAGGATCACCACTTTGTTGTCTGTACAAAGGCCTCTCAAACTCCCCTACCATATACTTAAACTTTCACTAAGAGGTCAAATCAAGTCTTATACTAAGTGTTTTATGAAAAATAAATTAATAAATAAGGTGGGAGGAAACTTTTGGATGTGATGGATATGTTTATGGCACTCATTGTGGTGATGATTTTATGAATGTGCACTTATGTCCAAACTCAAGTTGCAAATATTCAATATGTACAGCTTTTTGGATGTCAATCACAAATTTAAAAAAAATCTCCAAAGAAAAACAAATCCTCCCCAAATCTTTTCAAAAGGAACTGATTGAACCACATTTAATTCTGCCTTTCACTACCATTTATATTGTTTGCAAATAGTATCTCATTTTAACCTCATTATCATAATACATATCCCACCAAAGAAGTATATTTGAAGATTCAGTCTTTTTTGAGAGGACTGAATTCTACTTGACAAACTTCCTACTGTGTTCTTATATGACCACAATTTCATGACTGCAATAAAACAAAGCATAGTCTTATCTTTCTCTCTCACTCTCTCCCCTCCTTCCAAATATTGTTCCTTCCTTTGTCATAATAGATTCTCCTTTTGAAAATTCTCTTTGATCAGTACAATTTATTCAATTATTTTGTGCCAGCTTTACTGAGGCATTATTTACATGCAATAGTGTACAATTTTAAGTGTACACTACAGTGAGTTTTGACAAATGTATACAATGGTAAATACCATTACAATCAAGATATGGAATATTTCCAACATCCCTAAAAGTTCCTTCATGCACTTTTGTGATCAATCCACTTCCCTCACCCAAACCAGTGACAAGTACTTATCTTTCTTTCACTACACTTTCACCTCTTCTAAAAGTTCGCAGGAAGGCAATCAAAGCATGTGGTCTTTAAGTATGTTTTTTTTTTTCACTTAGCATAATACTTTCAAGACTCATCCCTGTTGCACTTATTATATGGTAAGTATACGTTTAACATTTTAACAAACTGTCAAACTTCCCCAAGTGGTTGTAATGTTTTGTACTTCCACGAGCAACACTGAGAGTTTCAGTTATCCACTATTATTGTCAAAACTCGACGCTGTGAGTCTTTTTAATGTTAACCATTCAAGTGGGTGTGCAGTGGCATCTCACTGTGAGTTTGAGTCTGTCATCTTGCTATCTGATTTTATTTGTCCTGTTTTTCATTGTTCCATTTCTCCTCTGTTTCTTCTTTTGAATGTGTTGATTTATTAATGATTGTTTGTGATATACCTCAACAAACCTCAAATGACTTCCAATCAAGGCCAATGACGTACAACTCTAGAGACTCTATTCAGTCAAGGGGAACTTAGCTTATTTCATGACCCATATTTTAAAATGGATCTGAGACTTTAACCACACACAATCAACTTAAAGAAGAGAGGCTGGTGCTTCCATTAAGGAAAGGGTAAGGATCAGGAGAGTGGTGGTGAGGAAAGCACAAATGTGAGAAGAGAGCTGCTGAAAATTCAGCTGTTTGTTTTTAGTGCTACTACACAGTCTTGAAGAAGAGTCCCTTTAACAAAATCACTTAGGTAGGAAAAACAAATATTGTTTTCAAGTACATTCTCTGTTGATGTGACAAATTTTATTAAGGGCAAACAAAAAGGAAAGAATCTTGAAATAAAACAAAAATAGCTAGATCCAAAGAATGGTGTCCTGATTTTTGGTAAAATACAGTATAAACCCAGGGATTAAATTTGTAGCATAACATAACATGAAGACCTATTGCCTATGAGTTGTACCTAGAGCCACAACAGGAAAAACCAGAATTTCCGTATGAATAAGAGAGCGGTAGTTGGAGACACAGCCTCTCCTTCTGCTAAGATGAATCAATTTATGATCAGTGAAACACCAATTAAGGGTGAGAGTGAAACACAGAAATGAAAAAGCAACACAAAACAAAAAACCACTAACCAACCAAAACAAGAAACAGTGACTCTGCAGAATAAGAGCAGGGAATTTTTGCTCTCCACAAAGCAGGAGCGAGTTCTTCAGAACTGCTTATAACAAATCTATGGCCACCTTTCTAAATAGCTCAACTGAACATATGCTTATGAATAAAACCAATTATTTAGAGATCAATATGAAGAAATTAAATGGCCATATTTATTTTCTTACAGGGTGGGAAATCATGCTATTTTATCTAGTTGTTACAGTGAATAGATCAAAGCCATTAAGTCATAGGGACTGGAAAATTTTCTGGCAAGGAAAGGATCACCATGAGCAAGGAATGCACTCAGTTAAGTTTTTCTGATTCATTTCCTCCTCTTCCCTCCCTCTCACCTTCTCTTCCTTTCTTCCTTTCTATCACAGTGTACTGGTGCCCAGTAATAGGCATTTAATTGAAAACAAAACCAGAATCGGTTAAATTCAGTCAAAACATGGGTATCTCATACATGTTAAAATCAGATCATCTCTGTAAAATGGTCAATCATGTCTTCTTCTTTTGCTTCTTGTCAGACTCCCCTGGAGATATGTAAATTATTGATTCCATCTGGTTTATTGCTGTTTGAGTGTTTATTTTTTCAAGGCAGGTGTAAATAAAGCTAAGTGACTTTTCAGAAAAGCTGCACAGTAAGGTTATAAACCTGAAGTGTAATTCTCCTCTTCCAGATGCCACTCCAGACAGAGAAGTTTATAAAAGGAAATCTACTACAGTGCCTTTCAGGGTCTACTAAAGTGATCAGCTGAGGGAAAGCTATCAAGCTATAGGTGTAGTCAACTATTCAAATTCAGTCTTCCTTAATGGTAAAGCTGAGTGCAGGATAATTTTTTTCTCTCTTTCTTTTACGGGGCAAGGTAAGGTGGAGGTAGGAATGACGGCACTGCTTCTGTATGAAATGTCTTCCTTTAGTCCAAGGTAGGACTGATTGTGAGGTGTTTCCTTCTTACTTACTCGTCTCATTTTCTTCCTCTACCTACTATTTTTGCTTCTGTCATCTTCTGACATGAAACTTATCTGCCTAAGTACACCATCTCCAAACTAAATGAAAAAATGATGAAGAGGAAAAAAGAAATTTTTACTCTCAGAAGTTTACACCTCTAAATCAGTCCAAAAAAGAGTTATGGACAAGATTCAAACTCTATATACTTCCAACAGCATGTGGCATCTTTCTGCTCTAATTAGATAATATATCATGTATGAATTAATGGTTTATTAATTATGTCTTGAATTAATGTATTATAATTTATAACCTGCTAGAAGTTTAAAACAGGACTGAAATACAGAAATAATTATCTCCATTAGTACATTTATGGCATAGCCATAGTTTCTACATGGTCAAGCCACACAAAAACTCATGTTTGTGCTGGATAATGGTCCAGGCATAATAAATTCTGAGTATAGCTATCAGTGAACACAAGTTAGATATTGTACTCTGTAAACTAACAAGAATTATCAGATAAGCTATGATAATCTGGAGAAAAAAAATCAATTCCTTATGTTAAAGCCTCTAAGATTTCCCAGTTAGTTATTAGTACTAACAGCATTTCCCAGGACGTTTATTAAGGAATATTGAGTTCCAGTTCTCACATAGTCTCCACAAGATCAGTCAATAACCATGCTGGCATCCCCTTGAACTATGGAATCATCTTGATTAACTGACCTCTCAGGCAAAAAATACACCAACGTAGCCAAGATGTGAAACAACAAATACAGCACAAACTAACAAAACCATAAAGCAATTATACTCCAATAAAAAAATAACAAATGGAAAACAACAGCAACAAAACCTTAAGCAAATGCATGTTTAGACTCATTTTGGTGTAGTTAAAAAGCCTGACACTGAAATTCAATGAACATGGGTTCCACTCTCAGTCTGTCAGTTAACACCAATTCAGTTCAGTTCAGTTCACCCACTCAGTCTTGTCCAGCTCTTTGGGATCCCCTGGACAGGGGCAGACCGGCCTCCTTGTTCAATGCCAGCTCCCAGATTTTACTCAAACTCATGTCCAAGGAGTCAGTGATGCCATCCAAAAATCTCATCTATTGTTGTGCCCTTCTCCTCCTGCCCTCAGTTTTTCTCAGCATCAGGGTTTTTTCAAATAAGTCAGTTCTTTGCATCAGGTGGCCAAATATTGGAGCTTCAGCTTTAGCATTAGTCCTTCCAATGAATATTCAGGACTGATTTCCTCTAGGATGGACTGGTTGGATCTTGCTGCCCAAGGGACTCTCAAGAGCCTTCTCCAACATCACAGTTCAAAAGCATCAATTCTTTGGTGCTCAGCTTTTTTTACAGTCCAACTCTCACATTCGTACATGAACACTGGAAAAACCATAGTCTTGACTAGACAGACCTTTGTTGGCAAAGTAATGTCTCTGCTTTTTAACGTGCTGTTTAGGTTGATCATTGCTTTTCTTCCAAGGAGCAAGCATCTTTTAATTTCATGACTGCAGTCACCATCTACAGTGATTTTGGAGCCGCCAAAAATAAAGTCTGTCACTGTTTCTACTGTTTCTCCATCTATTTGCATGCCGATGGGACCAGATGCCATGATCTTTGTTTTCTGAATGTTGAGCTTTAAGTCAACTTTTTCACTCTCCTCTCTCACTTTCATCAAGAGGCTTTTTAGTTTCTCTTCACTTTCTGCCATAAGGGTGGTGTCATCTGCATATCTGAGGTTATTGATATTTCTCTCAGCAATCTTGATTCCAGCTTGTGCCTCCTCCAGCCCAATGTTTCTCATGATGTACTCTGCATATAAGTTAAATAAGCAGGTGACAATATACAGCCTTGACATACTCCTTTACCTATTTGGAACCAGTCTGTTGTTTCATGTCGTTTTAACTGTTGCTTCCTGACCTGCATACAGATTTTCAGGAGGCAGGTTAAGTGGTCTGGTATTCCCATCTCTTGAAGAAATTTCCACAGTTTGTTGTGATCCACACAATTAATGGCTTTAGTATAGTCAATAAAGCAGAAGTAAATGTTTTTCTGGAATTCTCTAGCTTTTTCGATGTTGGCATGTGATCTCTGGTTCCTCTGCCTTTTCTAAATCTAGTTTGAACATCTGAAAGATCATGGTTCATGTACTGTTGAAGCCTGGCTTGTAGAATTTTGAGCATTACTTTACTAGCATGTGAGATGAGTGCCATTGTGTGGTAGTTTGAGCATTCTTTGGCATTGCCTTTCTTTGGGATTGGAATGAAAACTGACCTTTTCCAGTCCTGTGGCCACTGGGAGTTTTCCAAATTTGCCAGCATATAGAGTGTAGCACTTTATCAGAGCATCATCTTTTAGGATTTGAAATAGCTCAACTGGAATTCCATCACCTCTACTAGCTTTGTTCTTAGAGATGCTTCTTAAGGCCCACTTGACTTCACATTCCAGGAAGTCTTGCTGTAGGTGACTGATTGTGACTATCTGGGTCATGAAGATCTTTTTTTGTACTGTTTTTCTGTGTATTTTTGCTACCTCTTTTTAATATCTTCTGCTTCTGTTAGGTCCATACCATTTCTGTCCTTCACTGTGCCCATCTTTACATGGAATATTCTGTTGGTATCTCTAATTTTCTTGAAGAGATCACCGAGTCTTTCCCATTCTGTTGTTTTCCTCTATTTCTTTGCACTGATCACTGAGGAAGGCTTTCTTATCTCTTCTTGCTATTCTTGGAACTCTGCATTCAAATGGGTATATATTTCCTTTTCTCCTTAATCTTTCACTTCTCTTCTTTCCTCAGCTATTTGTAATGCCTCCTCAGACATCCATTTTGACTTTTTGCATTTCTTTTTTCTTGGGGATGGTCTTGATCCCTGTCTCCTGTATGATGTCACGAACCTCCGTCCATAGTTCTTCAGGCACTCTGTCAGGTCTAATTCCTTGAATCTGTTTGTCACTTCCACTGTATAACTGTTAGCGATTTGATTAAGGTAATATCTGAATCCTCTAGTAGTTCTCCCTACTTTCTTCAATTTAGTTCTGAATTTGGCAATAAGGCATTCATGATCTGAGCCACAGTCAGCCTCTGGTCTTATTTTTGCTGGCTATATAGAGCTTCTCCATCTTTGGCTGCAAAGAATATTATCTGTTTCTGGTGTTGACCATCTCTTGATGTCCATGTGGACAGTCATCTCTTGTGTTGCTGGAACAGGCTGTTTGCTATGACCAATGTGTTCTCTTGGCAAAACTCTATTATTGTGATATTGAATGGTTTGCCTTGGAAACAAACAGAGATCATTCTGTCATTTTTTTGCCATTCCCTTCTCCAGTAGACCATATTTTGTCAAACTCTCCACCTTGACCCATTCGTCTTGGGTGGCCCTACACGGCATGGCTCATAGTTTCATTGAGTAAGACAAGGCTGTGGTCCATGTGGTCAGATTGGTTAGTTTTCTGTGACTGTGGCTTTCAGTCTGTCTGGTCTCTGATGGAGAAGGATAAGAGGCTTATGGAAGCTCCTGATGGGAGAGACTGACTGGGTCTTCTGATGTGTTGGGCCAAGCTCAGTCAGTCAGTTCAGTTGCTCAGTCATGTCCGACTCTATGCGACCCCATGAATCGCAGCACGCCGGGCCTCGTTGTCTATCACCAACTCTTTGAGAAGGATAAGAGGCTTATGGAAGCTCCTGATGGGAGAGACTGACTGGGTCTTCTGATGTGTTGGGCCAAGCTCAGTCAGTCAGTTCAGTTGCTCAGTCATGTCCGACTCTATGCGACCCCATGAATCGCAGCACGCCGGGCCTCGTTGTCTATCACCAACTCTTGGAGTTCACTCAAACTCATGTGCATCGAGTTGGCGATGCCATCCAGCCACCTCATCCTCTGTCATCCCCTTCTCTTCCTGCCCCCAGTCCCTCCCAGCATCAGGGTCTTTTCCAATGAGTCAACTTTCTGCACGAAGTGGCCAAAGTATTGGAGTTTCAGCCTCAGCATGAGTGAAGACTGAAGTCGCTCAGTCGTGTCCAACTCTTTGTGACCCCGTGGACTGTAGCCCACCAGGCTCCTCCATCCATGAGATTCTCTGGGCAAGAATACTGGAATGGGTTGCCATTTCCTTCTCCAGGGGATTTTCCCAACCTAGGGATTGAACTCAGGTCTCTCGCCTTGCAGGCAGATGCTTTAACCTCTGAGCCACCAATACTTCGGCTTCACCCTCAGCATAAGTCCTTCCAATGAACACCCAGGACTGGTCTCCTTTAGGATGGAACGGTTGGATCTCCTTGCAGTCCAAAGGACTCTCAAGAGTCTTCTCCAGCTCCACAGTTCAAAAGCATCAATTCTTTGGTGCTCAGCTTTCTTCACAGTCCAACTCTCACATCCATATATGACCACTGGAAAAACCATAGCCTTGACTAGATGGACCTTTGTTGGCAAAGTAATATCTCTGCTTTTTAATATGCCCTAGGTTGGTCATAACTTTCCTTCCAAAGAGTAAGCATCTTTTAATTTCATGGCTGCAATCACCATCTGAAGTGATCTTGGAGGCCACCAAAATAAAGTCTGACACTGTTTCCACTGTTTCTCCATCTATTTCCTGTGAAGTGATGGGATCAGATGCCATGATCTTAGTTTTCTGAATGTTGAGCCTTAAGCCAACTTTTTCACTCTCCTCTTTCACTTTCATTAAAAGGCTTTTTAGTTCCTCTTCACTTTTTGCCATAAGGGTGGTGTCATCTGCATATCTGAGGTTATTGATATTTCTCCCAGCAATCTTGATTCCAGCTTGTGCTTCTTCCTGCCCAGCGTTTCTCAGGATGTACTCTGCATAGAAGTTAAATAGCAGGGTCCGCTGGCTGCAACGGACCACGCAGAAGTGCACTGGCTGTGACCGACAGCACAGAAGTGCAGCAGAGAGGAGCTACCCCACGCTCAAGGTCAGGGGCGGCGGCCGAGAAGAGCTACCCCACGTCCAAGAAGCAGTGGCTGTGTGGGCGCAGGAGGGCGGAGAGGAGCTTCTCCATGTTCAAGGTCAGGAGGGGTGACCTCGTCCAAGGTAAGAAACAGTGGTTGCCCTTTGCTAGAGCAGCCGTGAAGAGATACCCCACGTCCAAGATAAGAGAAACCCAAGTGAGACGGTAGGTGTTGCATGAGGGCATCAGCAGGCAGACACACTGAAACCATAATCACAGAAAACTAGCCAATCTGAGGACCACAGCCTTGTTTAACTCAATGAAACTAAGCCATGCCATGTGGGGCCACTGAAGATGGACAGGTCATGGTGGAGAGGTCTGACAGAGTGTGGTCCACTGGAGAAGGGAATGGCAAACCACTTCAGTATTCTTGCCTTGAGAACCCCATGAACAGTATGAAAAGGCAAAATGATAGGATACTGAAAGAGGAACTCCCCAAGTCGGTAGGTGCCCAATATGCTACAGGAGATCAGTGGAGAAATAACTCCAGAAAGAATGAAGGGATGGAGCCAAAGCAAAAACAATACCCAGTTGTGGATGTGACTGGTGATAGAAGCAAGGTCCGATGCTGTAAAGAGCAATATTGCATAGGAACCTGAAATGTCAGGTCCATGAATCAAGGCAAATTGGAAGTGGTCAAACAAGTGATGGCAAGAGTGAACGTTGACATTCTAGAAATCAGCGAACTAAAATGGACTAGAATGGGTGAATTTAACTTAGATGACTATTATATGTACTACTGTAGGCAGGAATCCCTCAGAAGAAATGGAGTAGCCATCATGGAGAAGAAAAGAGTGTGAAATGCCGTACTTGGATGTAATCTCAAAAATGACAGAATGATCTCTGTTCATTTCCAAGGCAAACCACTCAATATCATGGTGATCTAAGCCTATGCCCCAACCAGTAACGCTGAAGAAGCTGAAGTTGAATGGTTCTATGAAGACCTACAAAACCTTTTAGAACTAACACCCAAAAAAGATGTCTTTTTCATTATAAAGGACTGGAATGCAAAAGTAGGAAGTGAAGAAATACCTGGAGCAATAGGCAAATTTGGCCTTGGAATGCAGAATGAAGCAGGGCAAAGACTAATAGAGTTTTGCCAAGAAAATGCATTGGTCACAGCAAACAGCTTCTTCCAACAACACAAGAGAAGACTCTACACATGGACATCACCAGATGGGCCATGCTCAGTAAATCCTAAATCTAATATTCTTTCGATGGGTGGGGCTATGTTCCCTTCCTGTTATTTATCTGGGGCCAAACTATAGTGGAGATAATGAAGATAATGGTGATCTCTTTCAAAAGGTCCCATGCACTCGCTCGGTGCCCCCGACCCTGCAGCAGGCCACCAGTGACCCACACCTCCACTGGAGACTCCTGGACACACACAGGTAAGTCTGGGCCAGTGTCCTGTGGGGTCACTGCTCCTTTCTCCTGGGTCCTGGTGCACACAAAGTTCTGTTGTGTCCTCGAAGAGTTTATTTCTCCAGTCTTGTGTAAGTTCTGGCAGCTCTATGCTGGGGTCATTAGTGACCTCCTCCAGGAGGGTTTATGCTATACTCAAGTCTGCTGCCCCCAGAGCCCCTGGCCCTGTGGCAGTCCACTGCTGACCTGCACCTCTACAAGATACACTCAAACACAGTTCTGGCTCAGTCTCTGTGGGTTCTCTGGGTCCTGGTGTGCACAAGGTTTGTTTGAGCCCTCTGAATGTCTCTGGCAGGTATGGGGTTTGATTCTAAATGTGATTTCGCCCCTACCATGTTGCTGGGTCTTCTCCTTTGCCCTTGGATGTGGGGTATCTCCTCAAAGTCCCTCCAGCACCAGGCAGCCACCTTCCAGTGCCTACCATCTTGCTGGGCTTCTCTGCCCTGTCAGTTTCCACCAATGTGGCCCTAATAAGTCCATTAACTCTTGCGGGTCTCATCTGAAAAACAAAACTGTTGTATGGGATTGCTTTGAGGATTAAATAAGATAATGTAGGCATAACACCTATATAGTAGACCCTCAACTAACGATAGCTCTCTCCTTTCATTCTGTTTATATTTCCAACTTCTAGATTAAAAAGGATTCTTGGTCTTTAAGGTTACATGAAATCTTTCTCTCTCTTCTTCAAAGGCAGATAGGAGGTTTTGAATAAATGTGAACTCCCTGTCAGAACTTTACATGCCTCACCAGGATACAGGCCTCCACTGAAGCATAACCCCTTTCACATATTACCTGACTTCCTCCACACAGCAGCTGTGAAGCAGACCAGTTCTCACATCCTCATTCCTTACTCCAGAAGCAGTGAGTCAGGCTGAAATAAACAGAGGAGTGCATAAGTGTCTGTAAATGTGGCTTAAACAACACCCATTTCTGGGGTAGATGAACATCAAAGCATTAATGCAGATATACACATTAGAGAGAACAAATTTTAGAATTTGTGCTCTCTTGTATATATATATATATTTTTGTTGTTGTTAAAACTCTTGTTCTGACCACAATTAGAGTCATCATTTTTGTGTGTAAAGACAGGGTTTGAGGTTTACAAAATGATGTTCTTTTAATTTTTCAAGGACAAACTTAAATGCATTTGTATATCACACTTTTTAGCAATAACAGCCAAGATTAGCAGCAAAGAATATAAATTTGCCTCTTTTATTCAAAACATTTATATGCTGTGTAACTTTATAAATTAAGTACTGTCAGCCTCACATACTTTGTTTTATTTGGGTTATTCATCAAAGGATATGTGAATAAGAGTCTATTTTAAGACACACTGTCTGAAATAACATTTTTTAAAGGGATAATAGTTTTGAATCCAGTGTATTTTTCATTCATTATAAATCCACTTCTCTATGACTCTCCACCCATTATATGAGTAATGGTCATTATTTCAGGGAGTTGTTGGAGACTTCCTAGAACAAGTAAGTCATTATTCAACTTCGAGCTTCAAAATTAATTTATTCTTGAGTTCACAGTCAGATGATAGTCTTGAGAACCAAGCTTTTCTGGGAGGAATACGTTTTCTAAATTGCAAAATCTTTTTACATTGCAAAAGCAAAACAAGGGTGTCAGAGTTTTCTTTTTTTCTCGGTCTTAATATACAGAGAAGAAAGGATATCAGGGAAGTCTTGGACATAAAGGATGAAGAAGCCATTCTACTGTACAGAGGACTTTGAGAGCTCTGGAGGAGATGAAATTAGGGTAACTGTCCCTGAGTCCCTGAGATGGAGCCAGATGCTCCTGGACCAAAGATGGAGGGAGAGGGAAAGAGATAGCTGGAAGTGGAAAGTCGTGAGAACATACTGCTTTCCCATTTCAGGCTATAGCCAAAAAAAAAAAAAAAAAGCCTCAGAGTAGTCCTGTAGCCCTTGGATTGGCCACAGTAGAGCAGACACTGTGTATGACATGTTCCGGCACTCACTCCTCTGTTGCCTTGTGGATGGGGTGGGGGTTGGACGGAGAATGGGGAATCTGGCAGGTAGCTAATAATTAAGAAACAATTTGTCTTCCAGAGGTTTTGGGAGAAAATAAATGGGGTGGAAAGTGGCTGGAGAGCAGGTGGAAAATGCACTGACTCTCAGAGGTTTAGCCATTCAGACACATACCTAGTCTGAAGTCAGTGAGGCCTACCTGAGCTCTAGACATGTATCCTCCCATCATCACAGTGTTACCTGAACTCCTTGTGTCAAGAAACCTCACAGAAAGAAAAGAAAAGGTGTCCTGAAAGACTAAGCACCTGCCCCCCAAATGAAAAAGAATGAGTCATCTTGAATGGGCTGTTTTGTGGTGAAGGTAGTTTAGTGTTTGCTACTGAATGGAGGCTGAGTGCTAAAGAACTGATGCTTTTGAACTGTGGTGCCAGAGAAGACTCTTGGGAGTCCCATGGACTGCAAGGAGATCAACCCGGAATACTCATTAGGACTGATGCTGAAGCTGAAGCTCTAATACTTTGGCCACCTCATACGAAGAGCTGACTCACTGGAAAAGACCCTGATGCTGAGAAAGGTTGAGGGCAGGAGAAGCAGGGGCACAACAGAGGACAAAATGATTGTATAGCATCACCAACTTAATGGACACGAATCTGAGCAAACTCTGAGAGATAGTGAAGGATAGGGAAGCCTGGCATGCTGCAGTCCATGGGGCTGCAAAGAGTTGGACATGACTTAAAGCTAAACAACAACAGCTGAATGGCAATGGGGGCTATTGAGCAAGGTGAGATAGTCATATAATTAATTAACATGCCTGCATATCTGAGTTTCATCTTTTGCTACTCTTTGGAGAACCAATCAAGAAGTTCTGGTTTTCCCAAAGTTCAGGGCTTGCACTGAATGAATAAGAAATCAGAAACCATTTTACAAGATTATATACTGTGTCAGAATTTCAAAAAGTCTTAAATTAACTGTATAAAATGTGATTGAACACTGTTCCATGCATTCATTGTTTTCCTTGATCAATATTTATTCTTTAGTGACAAATCAAACATCTCCAGATGGGAAGCAATAGATCCTCTACAATATCCTGAAATATTCTGCACTATCCTGAAAACAAAAGAAGACATAACTCAGAGAGGCATTCAAATTGGTACTTTTAAATATTAAGGGGACCAGAAGGGTCTGGAGGCTTCCTGATGTGCCAGGCTAACCTGTTCTTGGCTGGAACTGAAGCAGGGACTATGGACGTCTGGGGCTGACACCGGAGCAAGGTGTTAGTCAGAGTTTGGGGCAGCACTTCTTTACAAATCACTTAAGAAGAATGTCAGTGTTTCAACAACCAGCAAGACCATGTATACTGTATCTAATCTGTCTTGGGTGCAACCGAAGAGAGGAGTGGTCACAGCAGCAGTAACAACATTCCTCATCCCCTTAGCAGATAAAAGAAAGTGTAGACAATTTGCAGGGCTGAAGCTCCTCATTTCTGGGCCCCAGCATCCTGTTTTCTTACTCCTGCCTCTGAGAGAAGAGGACCTGGAGAGGTTCCTGGCTTGGCAGGATTATCACGGGCTGACCTTGGAGTTACTCTCTGAGGGATGTGTTGCTCTTTGCCTGCAAGTGCTCTGTGAGTAACAGCAGCCAGTGCTGATGAGCATGCACGATGCACTCACGGTAAGTGTGTCTACATGTTTGTGTGCTCTGACTCGTGAGTTTTGGGGCTTCACTTAGCAGAGGGGTCAAGCCAATTCATCTTTTTTCCCCCCCCAAAAGCCTAAAGGCATGAGTTTGAAGAGGCCCTAGATATGATCAGTCTAACATCCAGATTCCAAAATTAGCAAGCTAGGTGGGGGTTAATTTATAGTCTAGAGTATGAGAGCTCCAGCAAGAGAGTCCTTAAAAGGCAAACTGGCAGAACCAAAACATTTATCTGTTTCACACCCAACACTATTAATCTAAAATGAAGGTTTGTTTTAAATTCAAGACCTTGACCAAATGTACTAAGCATTCTTAAAAGTAACCCAATAAAACCAGTAACTTAAATTGAGTTCCCCCACAAACAGACCTTGGAGATAATGACCTGAGTACAATGGCTGATTAGGGAGCTGATTCCTGTAGCATCACTGGGGATGGTAAAGGAAGACAGGGAATGAAAGGAAATTAATACAAAGTAAGATACTATGCAGGTAAGCAGTGTGGGCAACTGAGGTTCAGTCCCACTGGGAATCTCTGAGTGATGAGATCATTCCTCAGTAAGGTCACCTGAAGGATGAGGAAACTGGTATCTTCAGTTGCCTCCTTCATTGGCTGAGTCTGTCTTGGGGGTATCAACTCCCCAACATCTGATCTGCCCCAAGAAGGGATCAGGCATGCCATGGAAAATTCTCTAAAAGAAAGTAAAAAATACATGCATGTCTCTACCAATGACCCAGTTTTGTTTCTTTTAATGGCTGAGTAATATTCCACTGTGTATATACACTATATCTTCCTTATCTGTTCATTTGTCAACGGACATTTAGGTTGCTTCCATGTCCTGGCTATTTTAAAGTGCTGCAATGAACACTGGGGTGCATCTGTCTCTTTCAATTCTGGTTTTTTTCAGGGTATCCCAGTAGTGGAATTGCTGATATAACACTGCTGCTGCTGCTGCTGCTAAGTCACTTCAGCTGTGTCCGACTCTGTGAGACCTCATAGACGGCAGCCCACCAGGATCCCCCATCCCTGGGATTCTCCAGGCAAGAATGCTGGAGTGGGATATACACACTACCATGTGTAAAATAGGCAGCTAGTGAGAACTTGCTGTATAGCACAGGGAGCTCAGCTCAGTGTTCTCTGGTGACCTAGATAGGAGGATGAGGGGAAGGTGGGAAGGAGGTCCAAGAAGGAGGAAATATATGTATATATAATAGCTAATTCCTCAAGAGATGGGAATGGAAAATTCTTCAAGAGATGGGAATACCAGGACCTGCCTCTTGAGAAATCTGTATGCAGGTCAGGAAGCAACAGCTAGAACTGGACATGGAAAAACAGACTGGTTCCAAATAGGAAAAGGAGTACATCAAGGCTGTATATTGTCACCATCCTTATTTAACTTATATGCAGAGTACATCATGAGAAACGCTGGGCTGGAAGAAGCACAAGCTGGAATCAAGATTTCTGGGAGAAATAATCAATAACCTCGGATATGCAGATGACACCATCCTTATGGCAGAAAGTGAAGAACTAAAGAGCCTCTTGATGAAAGTGAAAGAGGAGAGTGAAAAAGTTGACTTAAGGCTCAAGATTCAGAAAACTAAGATCATGGCATCTGATCTCATCACTTCATGGCAAATAGATGGAGAAACAGTAGAAACAGTGACAGACTTTATTTTGCTGGGCTCCAAAATCACTGCAGATGGTGACTGCAGCCATGAAATAAAAAGACACTTACTCCTTGGAAGAAAAGTTATGACAACCTAGATAGCATATCAAAAAGCAGAGACATTACTTTGCCAACAAAGGTCTGTCAAGTCAAGGCTATGGTTTTTCTAGTAGTCATGTACGGATGTGAGAGTTGGACTATAAAGAAAGCTGAGCGCCGAAGAATTGATGCTTTTGAACTATGGTGTTGGAGAAGACTCTTGAGAGTCCCTTGCACTGCAAAGAGATCCAGCCAGTTGATCCTAAAGGAAATCAGTCCTGAATGTTCATTGGAAGGACTAGTGTTGAAGCTGAAACTACAAAACTTTGGCCACCTGGTGTGAAGAACTCACTCATTTGAAAAGACCCTGATGCTGGGAAAGATTGAAGGCAGAAGGAGAAGGGGACGACAGAGGATGAGACGGTTGCGTGGCATCACCGACACAATGGACATGAGTTTGAGTCAATTCTGGGAGTTGGTGTTGGACAGGGAGGCCTGGCCTGCTGCAGTCCGTCGGGCTGCACGGTCGGACATGACTGAGTGACTGAACTGAACTGAATAGCTAATTTACTTCACTGTATAGCAGAAACTAACAATATTGTAAAGCAACTAAACCTAATTTAAAAAATACATGCAGTAGAAACTATCAATGTGTATAGAGAATGGAGAGTTAACAATGTGAATATGGCATTTGGGCAACTCAGAACTGGAAAATAGTAAACCAGGCATTTCTGCAAGCAACAAAAAAGTGTTACTAAATGAACACTAGAAAGCAGTAGTGTTCTGATCGAGCCAACACAAATGCAAAATATCAGAATTTGTTTAGCTTGTAGATTTAAGCTATCATTTTGTCTAACTATTGTTTGACATTCATTTCACTCAACTGAGTAGATTTATTAGGAAGACTGCAAAAGACAAAAATGATTTGGAAAAAGTTGACTGCTAGAATCCAAAGTCAACCATGAAAGCTAAATCCTTCTCTGTATAACTCTAATGAGATGATGTTTAAGGTAGACCAGTTATATTTAAGAAATAAAAAGAAAGCAAATTTTTTAAAATCTTTGGTTTCTTAGGCGCTTGAGATCATAGTGCTGGGGAACTATGGGCTGCATATCTTCAGAAGTGAAATCGCAGTTCGCTGATTCCTAGAATGTCGACATTCACTCTTGCCATCTCCTGTTTGACCACTTCCAATTTGCCTTGATTCATGGACCTAACATTCCAGGTTCTTATGCAATATTGCTCTTTATAGCATCAGACCTTGCTTCTTTCACCAGTTAGATCCACAGCTGGGTATTGTTTTTGCTTTGGCTCCATTCCTTCATTCTTTCTTAGTTGTTTCTCCATTCATATCCTGTAGCATATTGGACCACCTCCTACCTGGGAAGTTCCTCTTTTAGTATCCTATCTGATCATGGTAGAAAGAAGAATGGTATTTCAAGTGGACAAGCAAAAAATCAAATCTCAGTCTGTCTAAGGATATGTATTAAATGTGCAGTGACTCAGGAAGTCATCAGTATTTGACGAACTTTTGTCTTCAGTTTTTTATTAATTTTAATATTTAAATATCAGTAATACCACATATCTTTTGTGGGATGAATTTAGATGAATATATGCACCCATGTGAAAGTGTTAGTCACTCAGTCATGTCTAACTATTTGTAGACCCCATAAACTGTAGCCTACCAGGCTCCACTGTCCTAGGGGTCCTCCAGGAAAGAATACTGGAGTGGATAGCCATTCTCTTCTCCAGGGGATCTTCCCAACCTAGGAATGGGAACCATGTCTCTTGTGTCTCCTGCACTGTTCTTTATCTCTAGTGCCGCCTGGAAAGCTCTTGTTCCCCCAAGCTCATGTCCACTGAAACAGTGATGCCAAGTGCCACCTGAAGTGAAGAGCTGACTTGTTGGAAAAGACCCTGATGATAGGAAAGATTGAAGGCTAAAGGAGAATAGGGTAGCAGAGGATGAGATATTTGGATGGCATCACCAGTTTAATGGACATGAACTTGGGTGAATTCCAGGAGATGATGAGGGACAGGGAGGCCTGGCGTGCTGCAGTTCATGGGGTTGCAAAGAGTGGGACATAACTTAGCAATGAATAACAAGTAAGCTCCTCAATTAAGACAAAGTTCCCTCATGCTGGTATCCAGTCAGGTCTCCCTAATCCCAGCACTGAGCCAACCGTGGCTTCTTTTGCCACAGAAGTGCCTTCATTGTTCTTGAATAGTATACATACATACACACACACATACATATATATATATATATATATGTGATTACAGAGTATGTGGCCTTTTGAGTCTGTTTTGTTTTCATTCAAAGTTATGTTCACGTGGTTTATCCATACTGTTGCACATAACAGCAGTTCAGTCATCTTTATTGCTCACTTTTTTCCCACTCTATGACTACATCCCAACTTGCCTATGTCCCAGCTGAAGAATATTTGGGATGCCTTCAGTTTTTATTTATTACAAATAAGGTTTCTATGAGCATTCTATTAAGATCTTTGTACTATCCTTTATTAAAGTCCCAAAGCACAGTCTTTCCAGTTTTTACCTATCTCACTTGGTTCACACGCAGTAAAATCCCTGCCAATGAAATTATCCTTGCAACTTATATATACCCAGAATCACCCAAAGATTCAATGCAGACACAGCTTGAATTCTTGCTCTGGGATCTTTACTATATGAAATTAAAAGATTATGTAGCATCCTCGTACATTAATGTTTCAGTTTGACAAATTTAGAAAGGATTAGGTATAAACCACATAATCAGTCAAAAATAGGAATCAGCTCTGTTGCTTAGCTTGCAGGTATTTCAAAATGAAATAAAATTAAAGTTGCAGGTATTTAAAAAGTTATTGAAACATATATACTATCATGAAAGAAATGAAGTGCCAGTCTATGTTCAATATAGGATACAGGAGGCTTGGGGCTGATTCACAGGATGATCCAGAGAGATGATATGGAGTGGGAGGTGGGAGGAGGCTTTGGCACTGGGAGATCAGGTACACCTGTGGCTGATTCATGTCAATGTATGGCAAAACCAATACAGTATTGTAATGTAGAATGAAGTAAAAAATAAAATTTATAAAAAAATAAAAAGTTTATTACTTTTAAGTTGATCCAGGACCATAGGTTGTACCTCTAACTCCTGGAATTGGTCAAAACATCATACATAGAAAACAGAAATGAATCAGGTTGTTTAACTCCACAACAAGAAAAGCAATAAAAGCATTTTTGTTCTGTTGACTTCTTAAGACCGTAGTTCTCAATGTCGTTTTCTCTACACACTTGTAACTTGCTATGAATTATGGTGCATATCATAAACATTTTGAACTAACATATACTATTAAACTGTAAATAATTCTTAAGTAATTTTATGTAGATCTAAGTTCATCCCATACCATAATACATTATTCCTATTTACATCTTTTCAATATTCCTCCTTGGATGACAGGGAATCTAGTGCCTTATAGTGAGAACATAAGATTAAAATGACTGAAGTGTATTCAGTAGAGGGGGACATGACCAGATTTGCTTTCAGGCAAGAACACACTGACTCTTTCTCCTAGGCAAGGAAGTGATATACCCTGAGATGTCAGCATAACTGAAGAATAGTAAAGTAAGTGAAAGAGCAGAAGATGAAATCAGAGATGTACAGGGTTTGCAGGGTCCAGATCACACAGGGTCTTGTAAATAATGGCAAGATTTAGGTTTGTATTCAGAATTAAAAGGGGAAGCATTGAATCATTTGAACATAAGCATGATATGATCTGACATTTTTAATAAAATTACTCTGGCTCTTGTATTGACAATAGACTGGTGGAAGGAAAGGAGGACAAAGGTGGAAAAAGGTTCATCAATTAGGGAGCTCTTGGAAAAATCCAGTTGAGGGACAATGATGGATTAGACCAGGAAGATAGCAATGAGGTGGTAAGAAATGATGAGATTCTAAATATCTTTTGAAGCTAGAGTTAGTAGGACTTGCAGATGGACCAGAAAAAGGAATGAGGAAAAGAGATCAGCAAAGAATTTTGCCAAGGTATTGGGTTAAGCAGTTGGAAATCAAGAACTGGAGGCTTTCATTCAGCCCACTATAAATGTATATCCTTTGTAATGCAAAAATCAAGCAAACATTTCTGAAAACTACTGAAATTATTAAGCTACACCTATTAAACAGGATTACTCAGATGGGGAGATTATTATTGACAAGGAAAGAGTAATGAGGTTGGGGTAGAGAATAGGATACTGATGCCTCTAACTGAACTTTCCCTGTTTTAAATGTGACATAATAAACAGATCACTACCTGGCCTTTGTTGCTTTGGCTATGGATAGAAATGTTATTAATGATAATTTGTATTTATAATGGACCACATTAAGTTATGTACATGCAAAAATATTACAAATTTTAAATATAAAAGTAATGCAAGGCATTTTGTTATATTATTATTATATATTTTATATAATATATGTTATATGTTAGATAATACATATAATATATGTTATATAATATATTATATATTATTACATAATATCATAGAATATTCATCTGTATCTACTTCGCTTTTTAAATCTTTCTAGCATAGTCTTTTATTACCTCTTCATATGGGCTTTTCAAGTGGTGGTAGTGGTAAAGAATCCGTCTGCAGATGCAAGAAATACAAGAACACAGGTTCGATCTCTGGATTGGGAAGATCCCCTGGAGGAGGGCATGGCAAACCACTCCAGAGAATTCCATGGACAGAGGAGACTAGCAGTCTATGGTCCAGAGGACCATAGCAAAGAGTTGAACACAACTGAAGCAACTTAGCACACATACATCTCTTCATATAACAACAATTTTGAAACATCTTTTTCTATGCTCGACTTAGCAGCAGCAGCAGCATAGAAAAGGATGTTTCAAAACTGTTTTATTTTATTTTATTCTACTTTACAATATTGTATTGGTTTTGCCATAACTTGACACATAATCAGCCACATGAGTGCATGTGCTCCTAATCCTGAAACCCCCTCTCACCTCCCACCCCATATCATCTCTCTGGATATACTTTATTCTACATTACAATACTGTATTGGTTTTGCCATACATTGACATGAATCAGCCACAGGTGTACACGATCTCCCAATGCCGAAGCCCCCTCCCACTTCCCATTCCATATCATCTCTCTGGATCATCCTGTGCACCAGCTGCAAGCATCCTATAGCCTGTGTCAAACATAGACTGGCACTTCATTTCTTACATGATAGTATACATGTTTCAATGCCATTTTCCCAAATCATCCAACCCTCTCCCTCTCCTTCAAAGGCCAAAAGTCCGTTCTATACCTCTCTGTCTCTTTTATTGTCTCACATACAAGGTCATCATTACTATCTTTCTAAATTCCATATATATATGTCAGTATACTGTATTGGTGTTTTTCTTTCTGGCTTACTTCACTCTGTATAATCGGCTCCAGTTTCATCCATCTCATTAGAACTGATTCAAATTTATTTTTTTTAAGGGCTGAGTAATACTCCATTGTGTATATGTACCACAGCTTTCTTATCCATTTATCTACTGATGGACATCTAGGTTGTTTCCATGTCCTGGCAATTATAAACAATGCTGCAATGAACATTGGGGTACATGTGTCTCTTTCAATTCTGGTTTCTTCGGTGTGTATGCCCAGCAGTGGGATCCTCCATGATCCACCTCCCAGTATACTGGAAATAAAAGCAAAAATAAACAAATGGGGTCTAATTAAAATTAAAAGCTTCTGCACAACAAAGGAAACTATAAGGAAGGTGAAAAGACAGCCTTCTGAATGGGAGAAAACAATAGCAAATGAAGCAACAGACAAACAACTCATCTCAAAAATATGCAAGCAACTTATGCAGAAAACTCCAGAAAAATACTCCAAAAAAAAAAATACCCCAATCAAAAACTGGGCCAAAGAACTAAATAGGCACTTCTCCAAAGAAGACATATGGATGGCTAACAAACACATGAAAAGATGCTCAACATCGCTCATTTTCAGAGAAATGCAAATCAAGACCACAATGAGGTACCATTTCACACCAGTCAGAATGACTGTGATCCAAAAGTCTACAAGCAATAAATGCTGGAGAGGATGTGGAGAAAAGGGAACCCTCTTACACTGTTGGTGGAAATGCAAACTAGTACAGCCATTATGGAAAACAGTGTGGGGATTCCTTAAAAAATTGCAAATAGAACTGTCTTATTATTTTTTATGATGTGAGATAAAAACTGAGTTATGTCTCTATTTATCCTGCTCATAAATTACTTAGCCATTCTTGTATCATCTGTAGAAAAGACTAGTGGGCCTACATGCTAAGGCTCGTCAGTGGTGTCTGACTCTGAGTGAGCACATGGACTGCCACCTGCCAGGCTCTTCTGTTCATGCAATTCTCCAGGCAAGAATACTGGGATGTGGGTGTTTCATGCTCTAAAAAGACTAGACTTTCTCTCAGTTGCTTATCTAAGTGCTTTTGTTCAAACTAGTTTGTGTTTACATATTTGAAAGTATTTCTGAACTATTTACTATGTTCTATCCTCTCTACATTTATGATAACATTAAACTACCTTTATCAGTATCTTACTTTATGTACAGCAAATCATAACATTAAATTCTCCATCTTTGATTTTTTTCTTTTCTTTTTTATTTTTTTTGCTTAGAAACATTAGCTTACTTAGTTTCTTGGCTTTTAAGTACAAACTTTAGAATCTACTTACCACTTCTAGTTAAACAACAATAGAACTTTGACTGGGTTGGTATTGTAATTATAAGTCAATTTGTAAAAAACAAAAACAAAAACAATGCTTTGAAAATATTGACTCAAGATTATTGAGTCTTCCAGTCCATGAAGACAGTTTGTCTCTTTAATTCAATTTCTTTAATCAGTGTTCTGAAGTTTTTAGCATGTATAACACATACCATATTTTACTGCACTGGCTTTGTTGTGATTAACAGATAGAGTGTTTTGTACTAATTGAAGGTCTGTGGCAAATCTATTGGTGTTTCCAACATTTGCTTACATTGAGTCTCTGTGTACATTTTGGTGTTTTTAAAATAATATTTCAAAGTTTTTCATTGTGATTATATTTGTCATGGTGGTCTGTAATTAGTGATCTTTGATAATACATTGTAAAATGATCAGCCTCAGATGATGGATAGCATTTTTTAGCAATAAAATATTTTTTTAATTAAGGCAGGTATATTAGTTTTATAGGCATAATACTGTAGCACACATAATAGACTACACTATAGTGTGAATGTACCTTTTTAATGCACTGGGAAATGAAAAAATCCAAGGGAACCCATTTATTGAATATATGCTTTAATGTGGTAACCTACAACCAACCCTCAGTTATCTCCAATATATGCCAATATGTTGACGATCCTTTTTAGAATTATTAAAGAATAATTCCATATTCTGTTGCCAAATTAATGTGGTATTTTTTATGGTCATTGCCGTAATTATGTGACCTGTAAATTAGAAAGTCTTGTGCTTTGAAATGTCATTGAATTAATCTCAGAGTTCTTGACTAGCTAATAATTATATTAATATTTATTTAGTGCTTATTACCTTCTGGGTTGTTTTCAAAGTACTTACATTTTTGTCAATAATGCCAAAAATCAGATAAAATTAATATTATCATTGTCTGTATTTTATAGAAGCATAAGTTGACATGTGTTCTAATATATTGTATTAAATGTGCAAAAGTGGCAAGAATGAGCACTCTTTTCTTGTTCCTGATCTTAGAGGAAATGCTTTCAGCATCTCAGCATTGAATATGTTAGCTGTGAGGCTGTCACGCATGCATGCTAAGTCGTTTCAGTGTGTCTGATTCCTCATAACCCCATGGATTAAAGCCCACCAGGCTCCTCTGTCCATGGAATTCTCCAGACATGAATACTGGACTGAGTTGCCATTGCCTCCTTCAGGGGATCTTCCTGACCCAGGGATCAAACGTTTGTCTCTTATGTCTCCTACATAGGCAGGAGGATTCTTATCCACTAGTACCACCTAAAAAGTCATGAGGTGTTCACATATGGCCTTTATTATGCTGAGATATAGTCCTTCTATGACCAATTTATAGAGAGTTTTTATCATCAGAAAGTCTACAAATTATAAATGCTAGAGACAATAAGGAGAAAAAGGAACCCTCCAACACGGTTGGTGAGAATGTAAATTGGTGCAGCTACTATGGAATACAATATGGAAATACTTTAAAAAAAAGTAACTAAAAATAGAGGTACCATATGACCTAGTGAATTTAATTCTGGGTGTATATCCAGAAAAGATGAAAATTCTAATTTTAAAAGGTACATGCACCCTAATGTTCATATCAGCCCTGTATACAATAGCTAAGACATAGAGGCAAACTAAGTATCCATAGCCAGATGAATGGTAAAGATGAAGTACATGTATAAAATGGAATATTAGCAATAAAATGAATGAAATAATGTTATTTTCAGCAATATGAATGGACCTAGAAATTATCATCTTAAATGAAGTAAATCAAAGAAAAATAGCATAGGATATCACTTAAGAGTGATGAATTATTTTTCTGATGGCATTTGATAGTTTATTTGCAAATCACAACACAATTTTCAGATTAGTAAAACAAGAGATAACTCTACACATAGACATCACCAGATGGCCAATAGCAAAATAAGATTGATTATACTCTTTGCAGCTGAAGATGGAGAAGCACTATACAGTCAGCTAAAACAAGACCAGGATCTGACTGTGGCTCAGTTAGACCATGAACTCCTTATTGAAAAATTCAGACATAAATCAAAGAAAGTAGAGAAAATCACTAGACCATTCAAGTATGACCTAAATCAAATCCCTTACATTACACAAAAGAAGTGACAAGTAGATTCAGGAATTAGATCTGATAGAATGCCTAAAGAAGTATGGATGGAGGCGTGTGACATTGTAAGGAGGCAGTGATCAAAACCATATCCCCAAAAAAATGAATGCAAAAAGACAAAATGGTTTTCTGAGGAGGCCTTGAAAATAGCAGAGAAAAAAAGAGGCATCAAAGGCAAAGGAGAAAAGGACAGATATAGCATCTGACTGCAGAGTTCCAAAGAATAGCAAGGAGAGATAAGAAAGCCTTCCTTCCTAAGTGATCAATGCAAAGAAATAGAAGAAAAGAATAGAATGGGAAGGACTAGTGCTCTCTTCAAGAAAATTAGAAATACCAAGGGAATATTTCATGCAAAGATGGGCACAATAAAGGACAGAAATGATATGGACTTAAGAGAAGCAGAAGATACTAAGAAGAGGTGGCAAGAATACACAGAAGAACTATACAAAAAAGATCTTAATGACTCAGATAACCATCATGGTGTGTTCAATCATTTAAAGCCAGACATTCTGGAGACCGAAGTCAAGTGGGCCTTCAGTTCAGTTCAGTTCAGTCGCTCCGTCATGTCCAACTCTTTGTGACCCATGAATCACAGCACACCAGGCCTCCCTGTCCATCATCAAATCCCTAAGTTCACTCAGATTCACATCCATCCAGTCAGTGATGCCATCCAGCCATCTCATTCTCTGTCATCCCCTTCTCCTCCTGCCCCCAATCTTTCCCAGCATCAGAGTCTTTTCCAATGAGTCAATTCTTCTCATGAGGTAGCCAGAGTACTGGAGTTTCAGCTTTAGCATCATTCCTTCCAAAGAAATCCCAGGGCTGATCTCCTTTAGAATGGACTGATTGGATCTCCTTGCAGTCCAAGGAACTGAGTGACTGAAGCTCAATTCACTCAGATTCACATCCATCCAGTCAGTGATGCCATCCAGCCATCTCATTCTCTGTCATCCCCTTCTCCTCCTGCCCCCAATCTTTCCCAGCATCAGAGTCTTTTCCAATGAGTCAATTCTTCTCATGAGGTAGCCAGAGTACTGGAGTTTCAGCTTTAGCATCATTCCTTCCAAAGAAATCCCAGGGCTGATCTCCTTTAGAATGGACTGATTGGATCTCCTTGCAGTCCAAGGGACTCTCAAGAGTCTTCTCCAACACCACAGTTCAAAAGCATCAATTCTTTGATGCTCAGTCTTCTTCACAGTCCAACTCTCACATGCATACATGACTACTGGGAAAACCATAGCCTTGGCTAGACGGACCTTAATAGGCAAAGTAATGTCTCTGCTTTTGCATATGCTGTCTAGGTTGGCCATAACTTTTCTTCCAAGGAGTAAGCCTTAGGAAGCATCATTATGAATAAAGTTAGTGTAAGTGATGCAATTCTAGATGATCTATTTCAAATCCTAACAGATGCTGCTGCTAAAGTGTTGCACTCACTATGCCAGCATATTTGGAAAACTCACTAGTGGCCACAGGACTGGAAGATGTTGATTTTCATTCTAATCCCAAAGAAAAACAATGCCAAAGAATTTTCAAACTGCTGCACAATTGCACTCATCTCACACACCAGCAAAGTAATGCCTAACATTTTCCAAGCTAGGCTTTAACAGTTCATAAACTGAGAATTTCCAGATATTAAAGCTGGATTTAGAAAAGGCAGAAAAAAACAGATCAAATTGTGAATATCCATTGGACCACAGAAAAAGCAAGAGAATTGCAGAGAATATCTATTTCTGCTTTGTTGACTATTCCAAGGTGTTTGTGTGAATCACAAAAACTGTGGGAAATTCTTCAGGAGACTTCCTTAATGGCTCATATGGTAAAGTGTCTGTCTGCAATGCAAGAGACCTGGGTTCAATCCCTGGTTTGGGAAGATCCCCTGGAGAAGGAAATTGCAACTCACTCCAGTACTATTGCCTGGAAAATCCCATGGACGGAGGAGCCTGGTAGGCTACAGTCCATGGGGTCACAAAGAGTTGGACATGACTTAGTGACTTCACAATCAATACCTGTTTCCTGAGAAATCTGTATGCAGGTCAAGAAGCAATACTTAGCACCAGACATAGAACAATGGGCTGGTTCCAAATTGGGAAAGGACTACATTCTTCCTGTATATTGTCACTCCGCTTATTTAACTTATATACAGAGTACATCATGCAAAATGCTGGGCTGGATGAAACAAAACGTGTAATCAAGATTGCTGGGAGAAATATAAAAAACCTCAGATATGCACCTGACACCACCCTTATGGCAGAAAGTGAAGAAAAACTAAAGAGCCTCTTGATGAAAATAAAAGAGGGGAGTGAAAAAGCTGGCTTGAAACTCAACATTCAAAAATGAAGACCATGGCATCAGGTCCCATCACTTCATAGAAAATAGTTGAG
The DNA here is from genome assembly GCA_006408675.1 of Madoqua kirkii. Lineage (NCBI taxonomy): Eukaryota > Metazoa > Chordata > Mammalia > Artiodactyla > Bovidae > Madoqua > Madoqua kirkii. The sequence continues at coordinate 3,727 of SJYC01105998.1, read as the reverse complement.
GAATGAATGGAAACTGTGGCAGACTTTATTTTGGGGAGGTCCAAAATCACTGGAGATGGTGACTGCAGCCATGGAATTAAAAGATGCTTGTTCTTTGTTAAAAAAAAAAAAAAAGCTATGACAAATCTGGACAGCATATTAAAAAGTAAAGACCTTACTTTGACGACAAAGGTTTATCTAAGTCAAAGCTAGGATTTGTCTAGTAGTCATCTGTGAATGTAGTGTTGGACCATAAAAAAAGCTGAGCTTCAAAGAATTGATGCTTTTGAATTGTGGTGTTGGAAAAGACTCTTGAGAGTCCCTTGAACTGCAAGGAGATCAAACCTTAAAAAAAAAAAAATAGGAGATCAAGTCATAAAGGAAACTAGTCCTGAATATGCATTTGAAGAATTGATGCTGAAGCTGAAGCTGTAATACTTTGGCCACATGATGTGAAGAGCTGACTTATTTGAAAAAACCCTGATACTGGGAAAGCCTGAAGGCAGGAGGAGAAGGTGATGACAGAGGATGAGATGGTTGGACAGCATCACTGACTCAATAGATTTGAGCTTGAGCAAGCCCTGGGAATTGGTGTTGGACAGGGAAGCCTGGCATGCTGCAGTCCATTGGTATGCAAACTGTCAGACACTACTGAGCAACTGAACTGAACTGGAATGATAGTTTATTTAAGCAGAGTTTCCTAGAATCTAAGACTAAATTCCTCTCAGTCATACTTGCTTCCATATTTAATTTTATACATTTCAATCAATTCTTATCTTTCTTTTTTCTTCCTCTGTATACTTAATTTGTATATAGTTATACTTTATTTTAAAATGTTCATGAGCTGCTGTCAGTCACCTACGTTTTAATTACAACATCACAACGTTTGTGTAAAATTGGCTTTAGTACTTTTTAAAAGCTTTACAGACTACCAGTGATATCATCTCTCCTTGGCTTTTCTTTATTGAGAGGTCTTTGAATACTGCTTCTGTGTCCTTAGGTATTAGTATGTTTAGGCTTCTTGTTTCTTTCTGATTCAATCTGTGTTAATTGTATCTTTCTAGGAATTTATCCATTTCTCCTAGGTTATCACCTTTATTTGCATATAACTATTCACAATAATTTGTTAATGGTCCTTTGTATTTCTGTGGTGCGAGTTGCAATTTCTCTTTGTTTATAATTTTGAGTCTTTTCTTTTTTCTTGGTTAGTCTACCAAAAGTTTGTCAATTTTGCTTAACTTTCAAAATACCCAACCTTTTTAAAAAAAATTTTTTTTCTATTTTCTATTTAATCTATTTTATTTATTGGACTGTAATCTTTATGGTTTCTATCTTTTAGCTAACTTTAGGCTTAATTTTTAATTTTTCTCTTTGTGATTTCTTTAAGTGTAAAGTTATTTTTTTTTAATTTGTCATTTTTATTGTACTGTAGGCATGTATTGTTCTATTTCTTTTCTTTTTTTTTTTTTTAACAAACCCAATTTAATTGTACTGTGTTATGGAGCAATCTTCTTTGGGTTGACCTTGCTTGGGGTGATTTTAGCTTCCTGTACTTGGATGTTCATGTTCTCACAAGATTTTAAAATATTTAGCTATTATTTCTTTAAAAAATCATCTTGCCTCTTTCTTTGTCTCTTCTTCTGGGATTCCCATGACACAGATGACTTGCTTGGTTGATGGTATTCTATAATTTATGTAGGCTTCCCTCATTCTTCTTCTTTCATTTTTTGGTTCCTCTAATTCTTTTCAAATCCATTTTCCAATATCTTCAATTTTGCTGATTTATTCTTCTATATTATCAAGTCCGTTATTGAAACTTTGTATTGATTTAGGTTTTTTATTTTTTTATTTTTTTTTAGTTCTGTCATTGTAGTCTTTAACTCCAGAATTTTTGTTTGGTTCTTTTTACGGTTTTTATTGAATGTTTCAATGTAAAACTTAAAATTTGTTCAAGAATTATTTTCTTGATTTTGTTCAGTCATTATATGTTCTACTGCATTTTATTCAGTTTTTAAAAGGTGATTGTTTTGAGTAATTTGTCAGTCAAAACGTAGGTCTCTATTTCTTTGAAGTCAGTTACTGGAGCTTTATTAATTTCCTTTGGTGTTGTCATATTTGCTTTATTGTTCATGATCCTGGTATCCTTCCATTACTGTCTGTATGTTTAAAGGTGTAAACACCTCTTGCAGTATTTAAAGGCTGGTTTCAATGGATAAATACTTTTCTGATCTGTCTGCTAGGCTTTGGGGATGATCTCAGAATCACCATTTTTCTGAATTGGAGATACGTAGCTGTCACCAGGGAACAGGGTCTCCTGCCTGTCCCCTGTGTTAGCAGACCTGCTCATGGACTCGTGCTGGGAGCAGGTTGATTTTTAATGTATGGCCTCTTTAGTATCCCTTGAGGTGGAGATGAGAGATTCTTTCACTGATATCCTGAACCCTCAGGAACATTGGCAGACTCTCAGGCTGTGCATATACTGAAGTCATACATAGGTCACTTTCAGGATTTCCAAGGATGCAGACAGGAGAGTCTCTTTCCTAGTTCCTGTGCCAGTAGACCTGCTCACATGTTGTGGCCAAGAGGGAGCCTAATTTAGGGACCTCTACGTATCTTTGGGAACACAGACAGGAGTGTCCCCTGTCTGGTCTCTGTACCATAATCTGCAGTCTAACCAAGCTTGGTGGGCTTATCTCCAGGAGCTCCAAGACCATGCCAAGTAGGATAGAGGTTGTTCATGAGTCACTTCAGGGTCCACAGTCAGGACAAATGTCTGTATATGTGCAGTCTGTATATGTGTTACTCAATGCACAGATGGGCATGAGTACTCCATAGTCTCTTGGCTTATGGTGCTGCTGACAGATTCAAAGTCAAACTGAGTTGTAAATGACTTATCCAGGGTGTATAGCTGTGTCTGGGTTTGCAGCCCTACCTGGATGAGAACCTACCTTCTCAAAATGGCTTTTGCCAGTCTTGAAATGCACCAGGTTTCATAATCTCCTCTTTGAATCCCAAAGTTAAGACAAAGGCACTTTTGGCCATGAATAGAAGGCAAATGATTGTTTTTGAGAAGCAATATGGACAAGGGAAATCCTATTTGTCCATCTTACTGACATCCAACCTCTATTTTATTTTTTAAAAGTCTAAATATTATAGAGATACTACAACATTTACTTACATGCCTTTTTCTCCACCTTTTATTTACTATGGTTTATTAATATATATAGAGAGAAAGACAGAGACTCATGAAAGTGAAAGTCACTCAGCATTTTGTGACCCTCATGGACTATATAGTCTGTGGAATTCTCTAGGCCAGAATACTTGAGGGAGTAGCCTTTCCCTTCTCCAGGAAATCTTCCCAACCCAAGGATCAAACCCACATTGCAAGCAGATTCTTTACCAGAGGAGCCACAGTGAAGCCCAAGAATACTGGAGTGGGTAGTCTACCCCTTCTCCAGTGGATCCTCTTGACCCAGAAATCAATCTGGGGGTCTTCTGCATTGCAGGTGGATTCTTTGCCAACTGAGCTATCAGAGAACCCCACATAGTCTCATAAAGTATAAAAATTTGGAACAAACTGAAGATATAATTAATGGACAATTTCTATTCCCACATGTTATTGCTCTATGCAAATCTAACAGAAATGTCTACAGAATCTTCAAAAATATTCCCAATTCCAATAATTTTAATTAAAAAAAATCTTATTGAAGCACTATTTAAAAAAAAACACACATTGAAGATTATGAAC
>SJYC01105996.1:0-20042 GCA_006408675.1 Madoqua kirkii | reverse complement strand
CTGTTCTCAGTTTATAATCATACCATCAGAAAATATGGACTTCTAATCACCTCCATCAAATCATCATTAGTTCAATTAAGAAAAGCTAAAAGTGAAAGAAGTTTGGCCTAGTATTATGACTGTTTTAAAAGTATTAATTTTTATTACCAGTAAAATATATCTTTTTCTCACTTTTTATATCAACTGATAAAAAATCAAGGATTACCTACATACAGCATATTGTTCTTAGAACTAAAATTAAACAAAAAAGTATATAAAACTTTGAGTATTTGAATTAGACAACTTCTTTCTGAGCAAAGAGACTGGCTTCACTAAGTCTGAGTAAGTCAATTCTCATGAAATTGCCAAACAGAAAATCCATACCTAAATGGCAATGGCGTGCCAAAGATGTGAACACTTAGAATGTCTCTGCTAGAATCCCAGGCAAATTCATATTTCAAAACATAAACATATAAAAGAGTGAAATCAATATTGTATTGAAGCCTCTAAATACAGTTCTTAAAAGCCATAGTCAAGTGCTAATAGCTACATTGTAGTCAGTGTACCCTGGAGCAGTATTTCAAAAAATGAAGATCTGGTAGTTTATCAAGATCTGTAAAAAGAGGCTGCACAGGGAGATACAGGAGAGATTTATCCTGTTGTTCAGGAATGAGAGATCACAAATGTAAGCCTTCAGGTTACAGTGATGGGTATTTATGTGTATGTGTATGTGGCTTTTCATAAAGGTTGTTGGCCTTCTCTATCTCCTGCAATTTCCCTTCTAATTTTAGTCTTATTATGTCATCTTTTACTTTGTTTTAATTGTATGGTTTATATATTACTTTAACAACTTCACAGCAGTTGTAATTGGAGACATAGGGGTACCCAATGCAACCTAACTGTGAACTTGCAACGTGCCCTTGGTGAAAGTCATGAAATCATGAGGACTGCTAAATTAAGAGAAAGAACTGGGGATAACTTTTGAACTGAAGAAAACAATAGAATAAAAACGTATATATGTTACTGAATTTTAGATTAAAATTCTGTAAATCAATTTGTTCAGGTACCAGCTTTGTTTGCTTTCCATCTTATTACTCAGTTTCCAAATATCAGACTTTTTTTTTTTTTCCTAGTGAGCATTTCCACTGTCACCATTGTAGTTTATATTGCAGAATTCTATTTGGATTGAAACCAAAATACTCATTTACCACAGTCATTTACAACAGTAACCATGTGTCTATTCCAAAAGTTTTCATAATTTAAAGCCATGTACACATGACTTTAGCAGCCCTGCTTTCTGTATGTCAAGCACTGTCATAGTTTATCATTGACTCCCCCAATAACCTGATGAATCAAAAGCAATTTTATGTTAGGAAGCAAGCTAAAGTTAAGCAAATTATCTTTCTTTTATCCCGATATCTATCCATAGTACAGATGAGAGCAAGGAAACACAGATGGTTGTTGTTGTTGTTGTTGTTGTTGTTGTTGTTGTTGTTTTTCTTAAATTCTTAAACACATGCTAGAAAGTGATGGAGCCATGGTTAAAGCTCAAGTCCCCAGCTTCAGGATGTCATCATCTCAGTCAGTACACAGCAACACCAGGCATGCATAACGGACAATTAGCCATTGGGGACAGAGGAGGATGGATGGGGAGTAGAGTTAAAGCTTTTTGCTTCCTCATATATAGTGAGTTGGTGGACATACTTCTTCCTTCATACCTAGTACTAGCTTAATGGTGGAAAGCAAAGGATAAACTTCTACAGAAGGAGACTGACTGGTGTTGTTAAATGTTATAGCTACACTCAGAAGACAAAAAGATTTTAGCAAAAATAAACTTTTGGAGATCTTAACATAAAGGGCAGAAATCAGATCTCTGTCAGTGGTGGGTAAATGAGAGGGTGAGAAAGAGAAAATATGGAATTCAGACTATTTAGGGAGATTTGGATGAAAATGGGGACAGTCTGACTAGCAGCTGGAGCAGAACATGAGTCACGGCAGTGAAATCGCAAGCTTGTTTTTAAAGTTTGAAAGACACAGGAAGAAAGTTTCATAATGAAGCACTGGGTAACTTGATGATCTCAGAATGAAGTAAGGCTACAACATGGTGTTTATATACTTTTAAATAGTGATTGGATAATTATGATTCTTTCATAAATAATATATTTATATTCCTATGTGCTATCTGATCAAACCATCTACCCCTTTAAGAGCTTAGACTCTGATTCACAGAGACCATTTGAATGGTGGCATCATTCACAGAAAGCTTTACAAAGACCCAACAACTTTATTATTATTATTATTATTATTATTATAGAGTACATATTGCCAACATCTGTTGGATCACCAAAAAAGCAAAAGAGTTCCAGAAACACGTCCACTTCTGCTTTATTGCCTACACCAAAACCTTTAACTGTGTGGATAACAACAAACTGGAAAATTCTTCAAGAGATGGGAATATCAGAGCACCTGACCTGCCTCCTAAGTAATTTGTATGTAGGTCAAGAAGCAACAGCTAGAACTGCACTTGGAACAACAGACTGGCTCCAAATGGGAAAAGGGGTATGTCAGGCTGTATATTGTTACCCTGATTATTTAACTTATATACAGAGTACATCATGAGAAATGCCAGACTGGATGAAGCACAATGTGGAATCAAGATTGCCAGGAGAAATCTCAATAACCTCAGATATGTAGATGACACACCGTTATGGCAGAAAGTGAAGAGGAACAAAAGAGCCCCTTGATGAAAGTGAAAGAGAAGAGTGAAAAAGTTGGCTTAACACTCAACATTCAGATAACTAAGATCATGGCATCTGGTCCGATCACTGCATGGAAAATAGAAGTGGTGGGAGTGGGGGAAGTGGAAGTAGTGACAGATTTCTTCTTCTGTGGCTCTGAAATCACTGTAGATGGTGACTGCAACCATGAAATCAGAAGATTATTTATTCTCAGCAGGGAAGGTATGACAAACCTGCACAATGTGATAAGTCCTGAAAAAAAGTCCATATAGTCAAGGCCACCTTCCTAGTGGTCACATATGGTTGTGAGAGCTGGACCGTAAAGAAGGAAGAGTGCCAAAGAATTGATCTCTTCAAATTGTGGTTATGAAGACTTCTGAAGGCCCCTTGAAGAGTGAGGAGATCAAACCAGTCAATCATAAAAGAAATCAACCCTGAATACTCACTAGAAGGACAGATGCTGAAGCTTAAGTTCCAGTACTTCAGTCACCTGATATGAACAGCAGACTCATTGGAAAAGTCCCTAATGTTGGGAAAGATTGAAGGCAGGAGGGGAAGTGAGCAACAGAGGATGAGAAGGTTGAATGGCATCACCAATGCAATGAACATGAACTTGGGTGACTGTGGGAAATGGTGAGGGACAAGAGGCTTGGCATGCTGCAATCCATGGGGTTGCAAACAGTCAAACACGACTGAGCAACTGAATAACAATAACAATAGTGACTGATGGGACAGTGTGTCTTGTCGCTTACTTTGGGGTATAAGGGTAAATATGAATTAAAAATAATATGTTTGGGGGCTTCCCTAGTGGTCTCGTTGTTAAAAGTCCACCTTGTAATGCAGGGTACGTGATTCACTTTCTGGTCTGGGAAGGTTCCACATGCCTAGAGCAACTAAGCCCAAGCACCACAACTACTGAGTCTGTGCTCTAGAGCCTGCAAGTCACAGTTACTGAGCTCACACACTGCAGCTACTGAAACCTGAGTGCATAGAGCCTGGGCTCAGCAACCAGAGAAGCCACTGAAATGAGAAGCTTGCACACCACAGTGAAAAGTAGACCCCACTTGCCACAATTAGAGAAAGCCCAGGTGCAGCAACAAAGACCCAGCACAGCCTAATATGCAGATAGGAAATACAACAACAACAACAACAAAAGTAAATGCTTCATTCTCAACTTGAAAATAAGGGAAATCATAGTCTTTAGAAAATTTGCAAGTGTAAAGTCTTTCTCTGTTTCTGAAATGACTGTAAAGCTCTTTTAAGTCTTTTGCCAGCTTTCAGACCCAGAGATATTTTTGTCAAGGGCCTGGGAATCAACTCCATGAAATATAAATATCAAGGAAGATGGCGCGCTTCCCAGTGTCTGTGGGGATAGGGGCGGATAGAAGAGTAATTTAGGTGGTTGTCTTTTAAAGATTGCAAACCTACCTCATCTCAAACAAGTGAATTCATTTTTCTATCAATAAAGTCAATTTGCCAATCGATGACCACACCACTTTTCAAGTGATTTTTAAGATGAATTATGAGTGACAAGTTATACAGTTGAGTCAACTTAATTGAAGACTAGTTATTATTTATCTTGAGAATATGTAAGTAACAGCCTGTATCTGCTTGAACTGTAAAAATGTTGAGATTTCTTCATGTTCTTGCAGTCTGTTAGCAAATTTCCTGTGATGTGACCATTCTGTTTCAATGATTATTTAATAATAACATTTTATATTCTCTTCTAATTTTGTGGGAAGGTTTTCTAGGTTGGAAGGAAATTTTGTTTTCAGTTACATTTTCCCAACAGAGGATAAGTTGAGATGATATTCTTTTGGGAAAAAAAATAATTACTTCAGTACTCTTGCCTGGAAAATCCCATGGATTTTCACACCAGGAGCCTGATGTGCTGCAGTACATGGGGTCGCTGAGAGTTGGACATGACTCAGTGACTTCACTTTCACTCTTCACTTTCATTCATTGGAGAAGGAAATAGCAACCTACTCCAGTGTTCTTGCCTGGAGAATCCCAGGGAGAGTGGAGCCTGGTGGGCTGCTGTCTACGGGCTGTCTCTTATACACATCTGGTCAAGAAGCAACAGCTAGAACTGCACTTGGAACAACAGACTGGCTCCAAATGGGAAAAGGGGTATGTCAGGCTGTATATTGTTACCCTGATTATTTAACTTATATACAGAGTACATCATGAGAAATGCCAGACTGGATGAAGCACAATGTGGAATCAAGATTGCCAGGAGAAATCTCAATAACCTCAGATATGTAGAAACTTAGCAGAAGTAGAAGCATGTTACGTGAAACCACAAACTTTTTGCTTTATGAAATATTGATGAAAAGTTGAAATAATGCTGATTTAAAAATGAGCAGAGCCTGACTATCAATTCATCTGTCTTTCTATTCTTAAATATCTTCACCCAACTGCATATTTCCCAAGCACAAAACTGTGGTTCCCTTACCAACTGTTTTCCTTTAAGTCTGGATGATGGAAATCATTGCCAAGAGATTGGGGAACAAGAGAAAGAAGGGACCCAGAATATTTCTCCTGACAATAACCCATGGGAAAGGAAGATTCCCTGGAGGAGGAAATTGCCATACACTCCACTGTTCTTGCTTGGGAAATCCCATGGACAGAGGAGCCTATCAGGCTACAGTTGATAAGGTTGCAAAGAGTCAGACACACTGAGCACACATGTACACACATCTAAAAATGACTTCCTTTTCTTCCCCTTCAGCACCCACTGAGTAGCCCCAGTTCTTGGGCCCTGATACAAAACATGTCCCTTGATTCCTTCAGTTTTGAGGTGCATAGTATCTGCCAACTCTTGCTAACTCTGGGATTCCTCAAAATTCACTATCTGTCTTGGTGCTTATGACATTTGAAAAACTGATATCCTGAACTAAAATTCTATAGCTCTACAAGATTTGGACTCCTATTTTGCACATTTAAAATTCTTATGAGGAATCTGAGCCCTCTAGCATTTATCAGTCAGTTCAGTTGCTCAGTCATGTCTGACTCTTTGTGACTCCATGGACAATAGCATGCCAGGCCTCCCAGTCCATTACCAACACCCAGCGTTTACTCAAACTCATGTCCATAGAGTCAGTGATGCCAATCAACCATCTCATCTTCTGTTGTCCCCTTCTCTCCCAGCCTTCAATCTTTCCCAGCATCAGGGTCTTTTCCAATGAGTCAGTTCTTTGCATCAGGTGGCCAAAGTATTGGAGTTTCAACTTCAACATCAGTCCTTCCAATGAACACCCAGGGCTAATCTCTTTTAGGATGGACTGGTTGAATCTCCTTGCAATCCAAGGGACTGTCAAGAGTCTTCTCCAACACCACAGTTCAAAAGCATCAACTCTTCTAACTATCACATCCATACATGACTACTAGAAAAACCATCACTTTGACTAGACTGACATTTGTTGACAAAGTAATGTCTCTGCTTTTTAATATGCTATCTAGGTTGGTCATAGCTGTTCTTCCAAGGAGAAAAGTCTTTATGGTTTTCACTTTAGACAGGTAGAAGAATGTTTCTCTCTTATTAAAATCTAAATTGTCCAGTATTATCATGTATTTTCAAACAAATTATTCACTTGGTGAAAAGAGATCATAATATAATGGAAACATCAAGCCTCTTGCTCTTTAGGAAACACAATATGCATTTTCAGCTATATTAAGACTATGAGACAAAGTTTAGTATTATTATACTATTCTCTTATGAAAACAAGTTATCAGGTTGTTGTTGTTGGGGTGTTTTGTTTTGTTTTGTTTTGTTTGTTTTTTTGGTTTTTTGGTTTGTTTGGGGACACTATGTCTCTCATCCAGTTATATAGTCCACAGATAAACATTTTTCCGACTAACATATTGGTCACTTAAATTATTTTTTATATTACCTTTTTAGATGTTCTGTTGTGTAGATAAAGTTTACAAAATGAAATTATCTTTGTCTACAATGCTTGAATGTCTTCATTAGGAGAAATTACAAGAGGTTATTAATAAGAATTGATAATAACTCCAAAATACTAGAGATTTAAACTTGTATGTGGCTTAACACAAAAGGCTTCATTTTAGTTATGTGTAAAACTGTTCATATATGATAGGCAGGCAACAGTATTAGTCTTTAAGTTTCAAAACGCTGCTTACATGAAAACATAATATTTTATTAAAATAATAAAATTACATACTTTGTGAATGATTGATTTTATTTTTCTTTATCTTATTTTGTTATGCTAAGCTGAAACATTTCCTATGTCTGCAATTATTTTCATAATGTGCTACCCAGTATTTTTTTGCCTTAATTCACAACCATGGTTCAAGTAATGACTCAAAAGCAGCTAAAATATATAGTTAACACAGAATGTGCCAAAATAAAACCAGACAGAATCAGTTTTTAATATCAGTTCAGTCACTCAGTCGTGTCCAACTCTTTGTGATCCCATGGACTGAGCAGGCCAGGCTTTCCTATTCATCACCAACTCCCAGAGCTTATTCAAACTCATGTCCATTGAGTTGGTGATGCCACTCAACCATATTAACCATAAAAAACATGTTAAAAATTGGTTTTTAATATAAACTGTAACATCTACTAGTTATGTTGGTGTCAGCATATAAGTTAACTACTCTTTCATTCAATGATGCTTTTGAAGGAATTGTTTAAAATATTATATGATAAAGTATTTTAATAAATCACATTAATATTTAATGCTCTACCATGTCAACATCTTTATTCTTAAACTTCCATATACAGAAATTATAGATATGAAATTTAATTGATAATACAAGTGAACAAATATGTATGGTGTTTATTACCATATCCATAGCAAATAAAGAATTAATCTTTTAGTCAGATAATAAGTTTCTTATTTCTGACCATTTCCAACAGACAAAAAATGAGTCATCTGATGACATTTAGATTTTCATCACCTTGAGCCAAAAGAGGAATATACCATTTCCTACTGAGAATATCAAACATAGATATTTATACTTTAACTGCTTTAAATTTCATCCTCATGGATTAGAAAAGTATACATAGTTATACCTAGGGATAAAAGGACTTATTATATGGACATATGTTCTTGTATGACAAGCTGATATAATGCCTGTAGGCAGGAAAGACAAAAAAAAAAAAAAAACTTACAAAATCCTGCTGGTGGCAGGTTTTTAACAAATAGCAAGGAAGACAACTTAAATTAATGTAATGAACAAACAGGTGAGCAGCACACCCTAAAGAAACCCTTTAATCTAGTTTCAAAAGAGATGACAATTAACTAAAAACCTGCAGAGCATGATCGCAATTCCACAAACCCCCTGCCTTGCAAACTGTCTGAACTTAATCAAGCATGATTTCTTGCATAATAACAGAAACAAGGAACATGTTAAGTAAGGACATGCAAATCCCTGGGAACAGACTGAAAAGCTAGAAGACATACCCCATATATGGTATATTACTATTACACATTAATTGTACAGAAAATTCTCATGTAGGGGAATCAGAAAAATGGCAAGTCACGAATATGTGCATGCATACAATGATACATTTCTTTTAGAGGACACCACAGAAAACAAAACCCTCTAAGATATTTTCTACTAGAGATTAAAGATAATGAGCTCTGTTCACAAGGACTAATAATCTCTCTTTGTTATTTAAGAAATGTGAGTAGTAAGATTTTATACAATTATTTACAAGAGTACTTATGATATAAACAGAAGTGACACTACATTTTCTTGCCAACTTTTCTGAATAAGTGCTGAACAGCAGGCCAAGAAATTCCAATTAAGGAAAAGAACACTCTTATTAATAAAGGACTGCTATCATCACAGATGCAGGCACATTAGGGACACAAGAGGCTTCTGAAGTCAGTGCCTCTCTCCTTCTGCCACATCTGGAAGTTCCTTTGACGGAACAGTGTGGTTCATCCTGTGTCATTTAAAATCTATAGAACAATTTGTCTTCACAACATATTTTAAATTAATCCTAACCTTTTTACTTAACTGTTTTATGTGATGGATTCTGAATGGGTAACCTAAGAAATATAAAAGCTGGGGAAAAGGTCTATAGAAGTTAAGCCTTTAGTATATAATTATATATTGCTTTTACATTGTTTACTTTTAATTTAGTTCTGAAATGTTATACCATAAAGAGGAATGTAAATGGAAAAGACCATCAGTAGATTTATAGCTCTGAGCTGAATATCGTTGACAGTATCAGGTATCAGCAAGGTTGTAAAGCAATTCGAATGGTCATACTTTACTGGTAGGAATACAGTACAAAAATGGTACGACCATGATTGAAAACTGTCAGTATATTACTCAAGTTGAACACAGACATACTCTTTGACATTCATCTTTCACTACTAAATATATACCTCGAAGAAATTCATATATGTGCATCAAGAGACATATATGGGTGCACCCCTAACACTACCCTTTGTCTTTGTATGATCCAAAAACTAGAAGAAATGTTGATATATATCTCTAAATTCCACATTTTTATTTTCTTTTTTTTTCAGTGGTGGAGTACTAAAATAGGCAATATGCATTTTATTGTTTTGTACACTACGTTTCAAAATTTAACATCAAATACTGATCATTTTACACACCTTTGAAAGGGTTTCAAAATTAAATCTATCCTCTGAGTAAGCAATAATATTTAACTAAACTCAATATGATTATACCTATAAATTGTTTCTGTATTTTCTTATTAAATTAACACAACAGTTACTCTCTCATTTAAGTGCTGTCTCTTATACACATCTTTATTTAATAATAACATTTTATATTCTCTTCTAATTTTGTGGGAAGGTTTTCTAGGTTGGAAGGAAATTTTGTTTTCAGTTACATTTTCCCAACAGAGGATAAGTTGAGATGATATTCTTTTGGGAAAAAAAATAATTACTTCAGTACTCTTGCCTGGAAAATCCCATGGATTTTCACACCAGGAGCCTGATGTGCTGCAGTACATGGGGTCGCTGAGAGTTGGACATGACTCAGTGACTTCACTTTCACTCTTCACTTTCATTCATTGGAGAAGGAAATAGCAACCTACTCCAGTGTTCTTGCCTGGAGAATCCCAGGGAGAGTGGAGCCTGGTGGGCTGCTGTCTACGGGCTGTCTCTTATACACATCTGGTCAAGAAGCAACAGCTAGAACTGCACTTGGAACAACAGACTGGCTCCAAATGGGAAAAGGGGTATGTCAGGCTGTATATTGTTACCCTGATTATTTAACTTATATACAGAGTACATCATGAGAAATGCCAGACTGGATGAAGCACAATGTGGAATCAAGATTGCCAGGAGAAATCTCAATAACCTCAGATATGTAGATGACACACCGTTATGGCAGAAAGTGAAGAGGAACAAAAGAGCCCCTTGATGAAAGTGAAAGAGAAGAGTGAAAAAGTTGGCTTAACACTCAACATTCAGATAACTAAGATCATGGCATCTGGTCCGATCACTGCATGGAAAATAGAAGTGGTGGGAGTGGGGGAAGTGGAAGTAGTGACAGATTTCTTCTTCTGTGGCTCTGAAATCACTGTAGATGGTGACTGCAACCATGAAATCAGAAGATTATTTATTCTCAGCAGGGAAGGTATGACAAACCTGCACAATGTGATAAGTCCTGAAAAAAAGTCCATATAGTCAAGGCCACCTTCCTAGTGGTCACATATGGTTGTGAGAGCTGGACCGTAAAGAAGGAAGAGTGCCAAAGAATTGATCTCTTCAAATTGTGGTTATGAAGACTTCTGAAGGCCCCTTGAAGAGTGAGGAGATCAAACCAGTCAATCATAAAAGAAATCAACCCTGAATACTCACTAGAAGGACAGATGCTGAAGCTTAAGTTCCAGTACTTCAGTCACCTGATATGAACAGCAGACTCATTGGAAAAGTCCCTAATGTTGGGAAAGATTGAAGGCAGGAGGGGAAGTGAGCAACAGAGGATGAGAAGGTTGAATGGCATCACCAATGCAATGAACATGAACTTGGGTGACTGTGGGAAATGGTGAGGGACAGAGAGGCTTGGCATGCTGCAATCCATGGGGTTGCAAACAGTCAAACACGACTGAGCAACTGAATAACAATAACAATAGTGACTGATGGGACAGTGTGTCTTGTCGCTTACTTTGGGGTATAAGGGTAAATATGAATTAAAAATAATATGTTTGGGGGCTTCCCTAGTGGTCTCGTTGTTAAAAGTCCACCTTGTAATGCAGGGTACGTGATTCACTTTCTGGTCTGGGAAGGTTCCACATGCCTAGAGCAACTAAGCCCAAGCACCACAACTACTGAGTCTGTGCTCTAGAGCCTGCAAGTCACAGTTACTGAGCTCACACACTGCAGCTACTGAAACCTGAGTGCATAGAGCCTGGGCTCAGCAACCAGAGAAGCCACTGAAATGAGAAGCTTGCACACCACAGTGAAAAGTAGACCCCACTTGCCACAATTAGAGAAAGCCCAGGTGCAGCAACAAAGACCCAGCACAGCCTAATATGCAGATAGGAAATACAACAACAACAACAACAAAAGTAAATGCTTCATTCTCAACTTGAAAATAAGGGAAATCATAGTCTTTAGAAAATTTGCAAGTGTAAAGTCTTTCTCTGTTTCATATATTGATGATTAGTGTAAATATGAAAGCTTTAAATATATCAATTAAAAATACAAAGTTTGCTTGCCTAAATTTAAAAAAAGTCACAACTATATTTATCATATGAAGCTCACTCTGATTACAAAGATACAGCTTAAAATTCAAGGGATGGAAGAAGATATATCATGCTAACACAGCAAAAGCTGGAATGGTTTATTTATTTCTGAAACAAAGAACAGTGTTTGGAAATACAGTTAACATTATCGTGATCAAAAGATGCATAACACAAAGATAGGATAGTCTATTCTCTATCAATAATAGAAAGAAGTAGATATATCTAAAAGTAGTTTGGGATTAAACAGCGACCTCTAAATATACATGGGTCAAAATGGAACTGTCAAAAGAGATTTTGAAATACTTGAACTCAATGAAAATGAGCACAAAAGTTGTCAAATTTGTGGAATGTAATAAAAACATGTTTGGTGAGAAATTTTAGCCCTGTATCCATGCTGTAGAATAAATAAACAACAATCTAAGCCCTCACATTAGGAAACTACAGAGAAAACAGTTATATAAGCATAAAGTGTCAGACTTTATATTTTGGGGCTCCAAAATCACTGCAGATGGTGACTGCAGCCATGAAATTAAGACGCCTACTCCTTGGAAGAAAAATTATGACCAACCTAGATAGTATATTCAAAAGCAGAGACATTACTTTGCCGACTAAGGTCCGTCTAGTCAAGGCTATGTTTTTTTCCTGTGGTCATGTATGGATATGAGAGTTGGACTCTGAAGAAGGCTGTGTGCCGAAGAATTGATGCTTTTGAACCGTGGTGTTGAAGAAGACTCTTGAGAGTCCCTTGGACTGCAAGGAGATCCAACCAGCCCATTCTAAAGGAGATCAGCCCTGGGATTTCTTTGAAAGGAATGATGCTAAAGCTGAAAGTCCAGTACTTTGACCACCTCACATGAAGAGTTGACTCATTGGAAAAGACTCTGATGCTGGGAAGGATCGAGAGCAGGGGGAGAAGGGGATGACAGAGGATGAGATGGCTGGATGGCATCACTGACTCGATGCATGTGAGTCTGAGAGAACTCCAGGAGATGGTGATGAACAGGGAGACCTGGTGTATTGCGTTTCATGGGGTCGCAAAGAGTCAGACACGACTGAGCGACTGAACTGAACTGAAGCATAAAAAATAAACAATGCAATACTGAAAATAAAATTATGAAATACAGAAAATAAATGATGCATGAGTTTGTCTATTCAAAAGATGAACTTGTAGTTCAGTCTTAAAGTTGTGTCCCACTCTCAGTGACCCTATGTACTGAATCACACCAGGTTTCCCTGTCCTTCATTATCTCCTGGAGTTTGCACAAATTCACCTTCATTGAGTCCATGATGCTATGTAAATATTTCATTTTCTGTGCCCGTTTTTTCTCCTGCCTTCAATCTTTCCAAGCATCAGAATAATTTCCAATGAGTATGCACTTCACATCCGGTGGCCAACGTATCGGAGCTTCAGCTTCAGCATCAGTCCTTCCAATGGACATTCAGGACTGATTTCCTTTAGGATTGTCTGGTTTGATCTCCATGCTCTCCAAGGGACTCTCATGAGTATTCTCCAAAACCACACTTTGAAAACATCAATTCTTCAACACTCAGCCTTATGATCCAACTCTCACAGCTATACATGGCTACTGGAAAAACCATAGCTTTGGTGAGACGAATCTTTGTCAACAAAGTGATGTCTTTGCTTTCATACGGTGTCTAGGTTTGTCATACATATAGTTCAAGCTATGGTTTTGTCCAGGATGCATGTACAGATGTGTGAATTGGACCATAAAGAAGGCTGAGCATTGAATAATTGATACTTTTGAACCGTGGTGTTGGAGAAGACTTTTGAGAGCCTCTTGGACTGCAAGGAAATACAACCAGTCAATTCTAAAGGAAAACAACTTTGAATATTCATTGGAAGGACTGATGTTGAAGCTGAAACTCCAATAGTTTTGCCACGTGATGCAAAGATCTGACTCACTGGAAAAGACTCTGATACTGAGAAAGATTGAAGGCAGAGGAGAAGGGATATCATAGGATGAGATAGTTGGATGGAATCACCAACTCAATAGACATCAGTATGAGCAAACTCTGGAGATTTTGAAGGACTGGGAAGCCTGGCATGCTGCAGTCCATGGGGTCACAAAAAGTCATATATGACTGAATAACTGAACAATAACAGCAACAAAAGTGTGTCATTTCTTTCTTTCCAAGGAGCAAATGTTTTTTTTTTTTTTTTTTAATTTCATGACTGCAGTCACTATCTGCAGTGATTTTGAAGCCTTTCCTCTTGTATTTGTTATGAACTGATGGATTAGGCTTTTGAATGTGGAGATTTAAGCCAGATTTTTCACTCTCCTCTTTCACTCTCTTCAAGAGGCTCTTTACTTTCTCCCATAGTGTGGTATCATCTGTGTATTTGAAGGTATTGATATTTCTCCCCTCAGTTTTGATTCTAGCTTGTGCTTCATCCAGCCCAGGGCTTAGCATGATGTACTCAACATTGAAGTTAAATAAACAGGGTGACAATATACAGTCTTAAAGTGCTCCTTTTCCCAGTTTGATCCAGTCCATTGTTCCATGTCCAGTTCCAATTCTTGCTTCTTGTCGTGTATACAGTTTTCTCAAAATATCAATATCATAGATAAATAATATAGTTAGGCTAATCAATAAAAAGAGAAATGATGCATATTACTATAAATGAAAGAAAGGCTACCAGTAATAACCCCATAGACAGTGCTGGAGAAGACTCTTGAGAATTCCTTGGACAATAAGGACATACCACCCAGCCCTAAAGGAAATCAACCCTGAATATTTACTGGTAATGGATTTCTGCTGGCATCCAGTCCTGGTGGATCCAGGGTAATTTTAAGGGAAGATGGAATCAGGGTCCTAAGAAAAAGATATTTAATTAGAAATATAAAGAGAGATTAGAAAAGAATGGTGTAGTAGAAAAATTAGTGGAGAAAAAGATACTGAATAACTTGGTTTATGTGGAATACCAATAAAACTCCAAGACAAGGAATTTGCACCATCTACATAGGCCACCGGTGCCCACTTGAATAGCGGAGGGTGCTCCGCCTTGGGCTCCCTCTCACGTGGGTCTTAGAAGCAAGGGCAAGTAAGTAGACATGGTGAGCATCCACATTACAGATGGGAATTCAGCCAGAAGAGGAAAGAAAGAATGACACGGGGGAATCAGTCTTTCCAGAAACTGATCTATTTTCTTTATTTTCAGGTTTGCTTATATACTTTTTGTTATACATAGGGGTGAATACAGAGTCACATGGGGTCAGCAGACCTATCAAGATCAGGTGCTTCATATAAATGTATACAAAGGTCTTAGTGGTTTTACACCATCTTCTGTCCATGAGGTCTGCTGACATTTTATAGCCCTTTCTGATAATTGTCAGTCAATCAGAAAACTTATTTTTCCAGGGGTGATTTTTTCTTAAACTAGGTGTCACCCTCCATAGGTACCAAAGAAAGCTGCATTCCTATAGGGTGAGGGTGTACTGGGTTATAATTAAGAAAGGAATTTACTTAGCCTAAAGTTTAAAATGATTAATCTTAAAGGTTAATACTTATTTCTCCTATATGCTAGTTATATTCATTATAAGGGCAGGGAATATGGAGATTTAGCAGCAAATATTGGCTTAACAAATAAAAAACCCTTCACCAATATAATTTTTAATCAACCCACGATACTATGCTAATAATTTTCTAACGTCTCAAAATAATTTGTATTTAGAAAATTTATAGCATCTCTTGCCTCTCACAGTTGGGAGGCTGTAAACAATCACATGTGGCCAGACGAACCTGCTCAGGCAGGCTAGAGAACCTTCAGAGGAGTTTGTAAGTTGAAACACTCTTGTCATGCCCAGGAATTTTTATTGACTGGAGCTTCAAGTTAACTCTTTCTCTGAGAGAGGTGGTGAGGGGCAGCCCACCATAAAGTCAGAGGTGTAAATGAGAGCATAAAACAGTAAAGTAGGCAGACTGTGGTTTCGGAGGTAGTTGCTCGGGAACAGGGCATCTCCTGAGGCTCAATCCCACCTTTGCATAATGCTGAGCCTCCTTCCTCATGACCTTTGCCACGGGCAGAGTTCCTCATGCTGGCTCCTGGCAGGTTTCTCTTGTGGCTCAGCTGGTGAAGAATATGCCTGCAATGTGGGAGATCTGAGACTCAATCCCGGGTTGGGAATATCCCCTTAGAGGGAAAAGGCTACACACTCCAATATTCTAGCTGGAGAATTCTATGGACTGTATAGTCCATGGAGTTGCAAAGAGTCAGACATGACTGTCCAACTTTCACTTTACTTTCCTTCTGATGTTGAAACTGCAGCTGTAATAGTTTGGCTACCTGAGGTAAAGAGCTTATCACTGGAAAAGACCCCGATTCTGGGAAAGATTGAGGGCAGAAGGAAAAAGGGATGACAAAGGATGAGATTGTTTCATGGCATCACCGACTCAATGGACATGACATTGAACAAACTCCAGGAGACAGTGAAGGGCATGGAGGCCTGTCAAGCTGTAGTTCATGGGATCTCAAAGAGTCAGAAAATACTTAATGACTGAACAACTCAGGGGGGGAATATCTACAAATGTGTCCACAAATTTAATAACAGATGAAATAAACCAATCCTAAAAGATCAAAATACCAAAACTTACACAAGATGTAAATAGTCTAAATATGCCCTTATCCATTAAAAATTCAATTACCAGTAATAACTTTCCAAAAACTAAAGCATCATTCCTGGATGGTTTCACTGATTGTTTCTACCAAACTTTTAAAGAATAAATAATATCAATTCTCTACAATCTTTTTTCCAGAAGATTGAAGCAGCAGGAATTCTTCTTCACACATTCTATGAAGTTAACATAACCTCAATATCAAAACCAAATAAGCCATTACAGAAGGAAAATCTTCACAGCAAGATCTCTAATGAACACAAATACAATATTTATCAAGAAAAAATTTAGCAAATTAAAGCCATACTATATTAATATAATTATACATAAGTGTCACTTGAGATTAATTCCAGGTATCCAAAGCTGGTCAGTATTCAGAAATCAATCTAGGTCTTCCAATCACAGACCAAAGAAGAAAATCAAATGATTAACAACTAGTGAAGAAGAAAATATTTTTCAAAATTTATGACCCACTTATAATAAAAATTCTTAGGAAATTAGTAAAGATGTTATTCCTAAACTTGGTAAAGTACATCTACAAAATCCCTACAGTTGCTACATATTTAAGATGTTAAGGGGCTTCCCTGGTGGTGCAGAGTTTAAAGCGTGTGCCTGCAATGTGGGAGACCTTTGTTCGATCCCTGGGTTGGAAGGTCCCTGGAGAAGGAAATGGCAACCCACTCCAGTATTCTTGCCTGGAGAATCCCATGGATGGAGGAGACTGGTGGGCTAGAGTCCATGGGTCGCAAAGAGTCGGACAAGACTGAGTGACTTCACTTCACTTCACTTAAGATGTTAAGAAACTGGATGCTTTTGGCCTAAGTTTAAGAACAAGGCAAGGATCGTCTTATTTACACTTCTATTTAATGCACTGCTGGAAATTCTAGTTCATGAAAATGAATACAAAACGTGGATGGGGAGAGGTATACACTTTGAAAAGGGAGAATGTAAACTGCTATTATTTTCAGATAATATCATTATCTTGCAGAAAATCCAAAATGACTAATAAAATCCTGGAATTAATAAGTCATCACAGTATGGTTAGAATATAAGATTAAAATAGGAAAGCAATTTTCCCCTTTATACTAGTAATAAACAATTGGAATTAGAAATAAGAAACATGTATCATTTACTTTATCATAAAATATATAGGTAAAACAAGAGAAAATATACAGCCCAGTATAAATTTATCAAAATATGTAACAGAATTATTTTTGAAAATTTATAAAACTCTGATTATTTTATCGATATTTATTTTCCTTTTTCTTTTAACAAGTACCTACTCTTCAGAATTAAACAATTCTCCAGACAATGATCCACCGGAATCACCATTTCTTAGGTGGACGGTTACTTCCTCTGTGTTCTTTGAGTCCAAATTAGGAAACTAGTCCTTCTAGGAGACCTCATCCTTTACCGTTAGGTGACGTCATAAGAACGGACCTTTAAGGTACCTGTCCCTTTGAACCTCCCGATGTCAGGTACCCCAGAGTCACAACCTATACTAACTCGGGTCCGTGTGTCTGAAGATTTAATTTGATAATTAAATGTGTTAAGGTTAGTTGTAAATCCTTTTTATGAAACTCCTATAACTGTTTATCGTAGATCTTAAATACGACTTTTCGTTTTCTGGATCTAATCATCAAGAACTTGTTTTAATATCCTGACTATAGAGGACTGATACTACGAAGATATTATTTACAACAAACTATAATCGTTTTTTATCTGTTTATCTAATTAGTTTGTCATTTCTCTCGAGTCGTTATTTCCCCGTCTTCGTCAAGTTACCTCGTTCTTATAAGGAAAGATGTTTACTACTACCTTTTTAACCTTGAAATGAATTTTTCTTATTAGATCTGTATTTACAATTTAGAAAATGTTTGTAACTAAATATTACCTAGTATATGGACTTACTTTTCGTTTTAATACTTTGGAGAACTTTCATTATATCCATTTTTACCTACTGGAACCCAAACTCTATGTGTTTAAATAAAATACACCAAAAGCACAATGCATTTAAAAATTGATGTTAGTCTCCATTAAAATTAAAACCTCCATCTGTGACAAGCCCTGCTAAGAGAATAAGACAATAAGCCAAAAACTGGGAAAAATATTTATAAAATATGTATCTTATAAAGACACACAGAGGTGTAGAGTGGACTTTTGGACTCTGAGGGAGAGCGAGAGGGTGGAATGATTTGGGAGAATGACACTGAAACATGTATACTATCATGTAAGAAATGAATCACCAGTCTATGTTCGATGCAGGCTGCAGGATGCTTGGGGCTGGAGCACAAGGGTAATCTGGAGGGATGATGTGGGATGGGAAGTGGGAGGAGGGTTCATGTTTGAGAGCTCATGTACACCCGTGGTGGATTCATGTCAACATGTGCCAAAACCAATACTGTACTGTAAAGTAAAATAATGTAAAAAAAAAAAAAAAAAGAATATGTTTCCAGGTCTGGCTATGTTCCTGCTCCCTTGATTGTAAAGAATATGCCTGCCAATGCAGAAGACATAGGTTTGATCCCTGGTCTGAGAAGATACCACATGCAGTGAAGCAACCAAGCCCATACACCACAACTATTGAGCCTGTGCTCTGGAGCCTGGGAGTGCAGCTACTGTGCCTACATGCTGCAGCTACTGCAGCTGCCTCACCCTTAAGCCCATTCTCTGCAACAAGAGGAGCCACTGCAGTGAGAAGCTTGAGCAATGCACCTATAGAGTAGCATCTGCTCTCCACAACTAGAGAAAAGCATGCACAGCAGTGGAGACCCAGCAGTCAACAATAAATAAATAAAATTATATATATTTATAAAGAATGTGTCCAAAATTTAGAGTTCTTAAACTCGAAGCAAACAATAGAGTTAGAAAATGGCAAATCATCTAACAGAAATTTCATCAAGGTGGATATGTAGATTACAAATAAGCCTATGAAAAAATGATAAATAGCCTATGCCTTTAAGTAATCTACATAGAAACAATGTGATACCTATTAAGAGTGTTAAAATTGGTAAACCTGAAAATACCAAATGGAAGCAAGGATGTAGAACGAAATGAATTCTCAAGCACTGTTAGCTGAAATTAAGATTGCAGAGCCATTTTAGAAAATAGTTGGAAGCTTTTTTTTTTTTTTTAAGAAAGCTAAACATAGTCTTACCATATGATCCAGAAAGAGCACTCATGGGTATTCATCCAATTGAGTTGAAAACTTATGTCCGTACACTGATGTTTATTTCAGTTTTCTTCATAACTGCCTATAATTGAAGGCAACAAAAACGTTTTTCATAGGTGAATGGAAAAAATGATGGTTAATTCAGTCAAGGCATGTTTTACAGCAACAAAAAGTATATATTGTGTCATGAAAAGACAAAGCATGAAAAGATCCTATAGGTATATTGCTAAATAGAAGAGGTCAGCGTGAGAAGACTACAGACTATATGATTCCAGCTATATAATATTCTGAAAATGCAAACCTACAGTGTGAGGAAAAACATCTGTAGTTGAAAGAGTATCAAGGTGAGGAATTGATTATGTGAAACATGGGATTTTTCAAGCAGAGCTTTTCTGCATGACATGTAATGGTGGATAACGAAAGATAATGCTAAGTCGTGTCTGACTCTTGCAACACTATGGACTGTAGCCTGCCATCCTCCTCTGTCCTTAGGAGTTTCCAAGCAAGAATACTGGAGTGAGTTGACATTTCTTTCTCCAGGGGATCTTCCCAACTCAGAAACTGAACACAGGTCTCCAACACTGCAGGCAGATTCTTTACCAACTGAGCTATCAGGGAAGCCTGTAAGTATGGATATGTGACATAATATGTTTGTCAAAACCAATAGAAAGCAAAACACAAGGAATAAACCCTAGTATAAATTATGGAATTTAATTATTAGTAACATATAAATATATTTGTCTTTATTGTAATACATAAATCATATCAAATTAAGATTTTTTTTAGGGAAAAATGTGCTGAAGTGTTAGTATGTAGC
>SJYC01105991.1:0-20482 GCA_006408675.1 Madoqua kirkii | reverse complement strand
TCTAAGAATGACATATGACCCTATGATATAGAACAGATTTTAGAGCTTTAATTTTTGAGGTTATCAAACCTGTGCCAGGGCACCAATTATTTCATATCATTTGAAAAGTCCTAAACAAGTGTTTATTGATAGTTTGATTGACTTTGTTATTTAGATGGCTTTCTCCTTCAACATATTTTAAACTACAAAATCAAGACAGTAGAGCACACTCATCTAAAAAATGGGTCTGGTTTAGATTAGGAGAACTAGTAAATAGGGCATATTTATAATTATACTTAAGGAACATTCGAGTTTAAAATGAAATAAAAACTAGTTTCAGAAGAATGAATGATTCTGTAGTTTTATCATTTTTAAAATCTTTTTGCTTGAAATTGCTGTGATTTCAGTTCAAAAAATGTCTAACAAATGAACCATGAAAATAACATAGCATTGATCAGGATAATGGATTGCAAAGGATATAATAAGTATTGGTGATTCCTTCTAAGAGAAATGAAGCTACTAAATACCTAAGGGCAATTTCAGCTATCAGCTAGTGAGATAGTTTCACTTAAGTTGCCAAGTAAATTTAATTGAGCAGAATCTGGCTCTGTAAACTGGACTTAATAAGGTACAATGAAAACTCTAGGACTTCTCTAGTGGCTCAGGTGGTAAAGCGTGTGCCTATAATGTGGGAGACCCAGGTTCAATCCCTGGATTGGGAAGATCTCCTGGAGAAGGAAATGACAACCCACTCCAGAATTCTTGCCTGGAAAATCCCATAGATGGAGGAGCCTATAGTCAATGTATGGCAAAACCAATACAGTATTGTAAAATAGAATAAAGTATTTTAAAAAATGAATTAATTAAAAAAAGAAAAAAATAGTTTACTTATTTGATATAATTAGGTACTAATATTAATTTATTTAATGTAATATAAGTTGGCTTTAGTAAATCAGTTGACACCATGTGTCAAATGGAGGAGCCGGTGGCACCACACTCCAGTACTCTTTCCTGGAAAATCCCACAGATGGAGGAGCCTGGTGGGCTGCAATCCATGGGGTCGCAAAGAGTTGGACCGACTTAGCGACTTCACTTTTCATGCACTGGAAAAGGAAATGGCAACCCACTCCAGTGTTCTTGCCTGGAAAATCCCAAGGACGGGGATCCTGGTAGGCTGCCATTTATGGGGTCGCACAGAGTCGGACACAACTGAAGCGATTAGCAGCAGCAACAGCATGTCTCAAAAAAAAGTACGAAGAAATTAATTGAAAATAGCTTGGACATGAAAACTGTCACTTGGACTGAAACTGACTAAAAGACCACAAACAATTAATGATAAATAGCATTTAGGAAGTAATTTCAGTTTAGAAAAATTAACATCTTGCATTGCACCCCACTCCCGTACTCTTGCCTGAAAAATCCCGTGGACAGAGGAGCCTGGTAGTCTGCAGTCCAGGAGGTCACGAAGAGTCGGACACGCCTGAACGACTTCACTTTGACTTTTCACTTTAATGCATTGGAGAAGGAAATGGCAACCCACTCCAGTATTCTTACCTGGAGAATCCCAGGGATGGGGAGCCTAGTGGGCTGCTGTCCATGGGGTCGCACAGAGTCGGACACGACTGAAGCAATTTAGCAGTAGCAGCAGCATGATATGAATACCTTTATAATTAACAATTATATTATTTTTTCAATGTTTTTAATTGAAATCATTGAATGTTTTCAACAAATGTTTTTATCAATGTAAATAACAAATATTTGAAATAAATTATAAGTAAATTAATTCAAAGAGTTTTAACATTATTTTTATGGATGCTTGAGCTTGTGATAGAAAATAAGCTAAAGAAAGATGTCACACGAGTTTTATTCCCCCAAAATGCTACAACTGTGAACATCCTTTCAAGGCTTAAGTTTATTATATTTATGACTTCAAAGACATTTCCCTGAGAAAAGCTCTTCTCCTATAAGTCAAAGTGTCAGTATCATTGAAAGAAGATGTTATTTAAACCTACCAATTTTTCTTTCTTGAGGTAGTTTTCTTACATGTACTTTTACATTTTGTATTGCAATTCAGTTGCTAAATATTGTCTGTGCAGATTGTGTGCTTGTCTTTCCTTTATTATTTATTGTACTAGACACTCCAAAATCAGTTAAAATACCTAAATGAAAGACAGTCTCTGCATTTATGGCATTATAAAGACAACAGCTATAGATTTCTTAGATAAATTCTCAACATTTTTGTTTAACAATTGCTTACATGGTGCTTACTATTTGCCTGGCATTGTTCTAAGTTTTTTAAAATAATGTCTCATATATTGATACAATAGTATATAGGATACAACATGGTTAATGTGATTAACATTTTATATATATACATATATATATATACCATGTTGTACCCTATTTATCTTATAACTGGAAATTCATACTTTTGATTTTGTTATTGTTATTGTTTATTCTCTAATTTGTGTTCAACTGTTTTGCAAATACACCAGGCTCCTCTGTCCGTGGGATTTCCAAGGCAACAGTGCTGGACTGGTTTGCCATTTTCATCTCCAGGGGTTTGTCCCAGACCCAGGAATCATCTACTTTTATTCAATTCTCTTATCTCTACCCACTGTCTTTGGTAACTTCAAATCTAATCTCTTTTTCTGTTTTTTTTTTTTTTTTCTTTTTCTTCCCCCCCCTCCCTTTTGAAATGTAGCTGACCTACAACACTGTTTAGTTCTTGGTACACAACCTAGTGATTTAATATTTCTCTACATTTCAAATGATGACCTCAGTAAGTCTAATTACAATCTGTCACCATACAAAAATATGTAATAGCTATCTTTATTTCCACACTGTTCATTTCACACCCATGACATTTATTTTGTAATTGGAAGATTATACCTCTTATTTCTCTCTCACCTGTTTCTCTCATCCTCCTACCCACTCCCCTTTGGCAACCACCTGTTTGTTTTCTATATTTATGATTGGTTCTTGTTTGTAGAATATATGTATGTATATGTATGCGTATATATATATGGAAAATCCCATGGATGGAGGAGCCTGGTAGGCTGCAGTCCATGGGGTCACTAAGAGTCAGACACAACTGAGTGACTTGACTTTCCCTTTTCACTCTCATGCACTGGAGAAGAAATGCCAACCCACTCCAATGTTCTTGCCTGGAGAATCCCAGGGACGGCGAAGCCAGGTGGGCTGCCGTCTATGGGGTCGCACAGAGTCGGACACGACTGAAGTGACTTAGCAGTAGCATATATACATATGAAATTTGTTGAGACAAAATTGTAAGATTTATCATCACAAGGAAATGTTTTCTATTTATTTTATTTTGTATCTGTATATGATGATTATGGTTCACTAATTATTGTTGTGGCAATCATTCCATGATGTATGCAAATCAAATCATTATGGTGTATACCTTAAACTTACACCGTGTTATGTATCAATTACATAGAAAAATAACTGGAATAAAAAATCATAGATTCTGAATAGATTAAAAAAGATATAGTTAAACACAAATTAAAAACAAAAATAAATTGAAATATATGGTGAAAGACTTCCAACCCAAAAGGCACCTTCATGGTTTAAGCCCAGGTGGTTACTAAGCCACAATATCTGAATTATATAACTGAAGAAGAAAGTGAGAGAGCAGGACAAAGAAGGACCCATTCTGACCAAGTCAGCCCCCTTTGGGAGCCTTACCAAGATCTTAAAATACTTTTATTTGAAATTAATAAATCATAACTTTGTCACATAGTCACATGTAAAGGAGGTTGACAATATAGTCTTTTACTCTGGTATACATTTCCTAGCTAAAATTCAGGATTTTTCTTCTCTAGGCAAGATGAGATGGTGCTTTGTTAGGCAATTAATAATCTTCGAAACTAAACATAGTATAAGCTGAAATGTTAAATGGGTGTGAAAAATGCTAATAATCATGTTAAATAGTATATTTTCTTAAACTATAAATCTGATCATGTTCACACGCACAACAGTTTTTAAAATGTGGCTATTTTTAAGGCTAAAAAACAACTGTAAAACTAGGAAAGCTTTTGGTATAATTCAGTCTGAAGCCAAAGGCCTGGGAATTGGGTCACTAGTGTTAAGTAACGGAGTTTGAAAGCCCAGTATTCAGGAGCTGCGATATCTGAAGGCAAGAGAAGATGGATAGCTCAGCTCAAGGAGAATTTCCAGTTTTATATTTCTTTGCTCCATTCATGTCCCAAGGGATGGAATGATGTCTGCCTATACTGCTGAGGTTGAATTTCTTCATTCAGTCTACTGAATCAAATACTGAAACCCTTTTCAGAAATACTCACACAGGCATATCCAGAAATAATGTTGACTGGACTTGGCATCCCTTAGTGTAGTCAACTTGACACATAAGATCAACCATCACAGGGACTATTCATTCAACGAAGTGAACACTACTCTGATACTAAAACCACATGAAGATATTGTGAGAAAACAAAGCTAAAGTTAAATATAGTTTATAAATATAGATGCCAATATTCTTAATAAAATCTTAGCGAATTGTGTTTAACAATACAAAACAGCAACAACAACAAAAAAAAACACACAAAAATGTCTTGACTAAATATGCTTTATTTCATAAAACCAGATTGTTAACCGATGCAGTGATAAGCCAGAAAGTAGAAGGAAAACACATGAAAATAATTCACATTAATACACAAAGTATATAAAAAAAGATGACATGTGGATAAGTATAGTTTGAATCAATGACATGCAGAAAATTGATATAATTGCAGGAGTAAAGCTTAAATTGATTGTTTTGTCATTATGAAGTGTCATGTTTCTAACAGTGGTAGATATCTATTCTCTTACTGTGATCAAATATGCCAGTTTTGCCTTAATATTATGCTTCCCTTTTTACATAGTATTAGAATTTTAGCCTATGTTGGCATCTGAGCTAAATATCTCAGTTGCCTTTGGAGCATGATATGACCTTTTAGCTAATATCTGGTTAACACATCCTTAGGTTTTCAATATCCATATTAATTAATGTTGTGAATTCACATACAAAGTTTCTGCAATAGAGCAGACTATTTTGATGAGATGGTTGGATGGCATCACCGACTCAATGGACATAAATGTGACTAAACTCCATGAGTTGGTGATGGACAGGGAGGCCTGACGTGCTGTAGTCCATGGGGTCTCAAAGAGTCAGACAGGACTGAGGGATTGAAATGAATTGAATTTTTACATATGAGCAAGTAATATCCGTTTTATTTCTGTGCCCACTTTTTTACCCTGGAGTGGGCAGAGAAAAAACTAAATCTATAAGAGGTCTGTGTTTTAGGATAGAACCCCTCAAAAAACTGAATTTGCAGTATTTACATAGAGTAAATTAACCTTCCCCTTCTGAGAGAATCACCTTGGAAACTTAATGGGCAGAATCTTTCCTTGAACACTGATAAGTCAACAAATATCTCCAGAAAGAAGATGAGGATGTGTGCCCAAGATACATTTGTGATGCTTCTATAATTGTTGGTCTGAAAAATCTTTGAATATAAATAAATATGTGTGTGTTTAAAGTTCAACATTCAGAAAACAAAGATCATGGCATCCAGTCCCATCTCTTCATGGAAAATAGATAGGGGAACAGTGGAAACAGTGTCACACTTTATTTTGGGGGGCTCCAAAATCACTGCTGATGGTGACTGCAGCCATGAAATTAAAAGATGCTTACTCCTTGGAAAAAAAATTATGACCAACCTAGATAGTATATTCAAAAGCAGAGACAGTACTTTGCTGACTAAGGTCCATCTAGTCAAGGCTATGGTTTTTCCTGTGGTAATGTATGGATGTGAGAGTTGGACTGTGAAGAAAGTTGAGCACTAAAGAATTGATGCTTTTGAACTGTGGTGTTGGAGAAGACTCTTGAGTGTCCCTTGGACTGCTGGGAGATCCAACCAGTCCATTCTGAAGGAGCTCAGCCCTGGGATCTCTTTGGAAGGAATGATGCTAAATCTGAAACTCCAGTAATTTGGCCACCTCATGGGAAGAGTTGACTCATTGGAAAAGACTCTGATGCTGGGTAGGATTGGGAGCAGGAGGAGAAGGGGACGACTGAGGATGAGATGGCTGGATGGCATCATGAACTCGAAGAACTGAGTATGAGTGAACTCCAGGAGGTGGTAATGGACAGGGAGGCCTGGGGTGCTGCGATTCATAGGGTCCCTGACTGAGGGACTGAACTGAATTGAACTGAAGTCATTTCAGTCATGTCCGACTCTTTGTGACCCGAGGTACTATGGCCCACCAGGCTCCTCTGTCCATGAGATTCTCCAGACAAGAATACTGGAGTGAGTTGCCATGCCTTCCTCCAGGAGATCTTCCTAACCCATGGATTGAACTCAGGTCTTCTATATTGCTGGTGTATTTTTTACCAGCTGAGCTACCAGGGAAGCCCACTCATGTATTTAATTACATCATATCCCAGAAAATTCTATTTTGGCATATTCCTATCAGGAAAGAACAACCTGGGGATCAAACCCATGTCTCTTATACCTCCTGCATTGGCAAGTGGGTTCTTTACCATTAGTGCCACTTGGGATGCCATCTGCAGTTAATCTCTCTGGGGTCTGTAGTATCTATATTGCATTTTTTTAAATGTATTTATTTTAAAATTGAAGGATAGTTGCTTTACAAAATTTTGTGTGTTTTCTATCAAACCTTAACTTGAATTGGCCATCAGTTCAATTCAGTCACTTAGCTGTGTCTGACTATTTGTGACCCCATGAACCACAGCACACCAAGCCTCGCTGTCCATCACCAACTCTCAAAGTCCACCCAAACCCATGTCCATTGAGTCAGTGATGCCATCCAAACATCTCATCCTCTGATGTTCCCTTCTCTTCCCACCCTCAATCTTTCCCAGCATCAGGGTCTTTTTAAATGGGTCATCTCTTTACATCAGGTGGCCAAAGTATTGGAGTTTCAGCTTCAGTATCAGTTTTTCCAATGAACACCCAGGACTGATTTTCTTTAGGATGGACTGGTTGGATGCTGAAGCCTGGCTTGGAGAATTTTGAGTATTACTTTACCAGCATGTGAGATGAGTGCAATTATTCTGTAGCTTGAGCATTCTCTGGCATTGCCTTTCTTTGCCACTGGAATGAAAGCTGAACTTTTCCAGTCCTGTGGCCACTGCTGAGTTTTCCAAAATTGCTGGCATACTGAGAGCAGCACTTTCACAGTGCCATCTTCGGATCTGAAATAGCTTGACTAGAATTCCATTACCTCTACTACCTTTGTTCATACTGATGCTTTTTAAGGCCCGCTTGACTTCACATTCCAGGATGTCTCGCGCTAGGTGAGTGATCACACCATCGTGATTATTTGGGTTGTGAAGCTCTTTATTGTACAGTTCTTCTGTGTATTCTTGCCACTTCTTCTTAGTATCTTCTTCTTCTTTAAGGTTCCTGCCATATCTGTCCTTTATTGATCCCATCTTTGAATGAAATATTCCCTTGGTATCTCCAATACTATTGAAGAGATCTCTAGTATTTTTCATTCTATTGTTTTCCTCTGTTTCTTTGCATTGCTTGCTGAGGAAGGCTTTCTTATCTTTCCTTGCTATTCTTTGGAACTCTACATTCAAATGGATATATTTTTCTTTTTCCCCTTTGCTTTTTGCCTCCCTTCTTTTCAGAGCTATTTGTAAGGCCTCCTCAAACAGCCAATTTGCTTAATTGCATTTCTTTTTCTTGGGAATGGTCTTGATTCATGCCTCCTGTACAATGTCATGAACCTCCATCCATAGCTCATTAGGCACTCTGTCTATCAGATCTACTCCCTTGAATTTCTCACTTCCACTTTATGGTCACATGATGTATTCATTCTTTCTTCCCTGTCAATCTGAGTGCTCTCTGTAACTGCTTTGCCAGAAAAATATGGCAGAGTGAAGACTGTACCAGTATTTCTGCACATGTTCTTCCTACCAGTCTGTAAGACTTCCTTCCTGAATCTATCAGTTCCTGTGTGGAAGGTTCAGTTAGCTTATAGAAAGAACATGTGTAGAGATACTGAGACTACATGAAAAGAGAGGAGGAATCAGGTTTACAAATGTTTCTGCTAATAGGCTAGTAATTTAAGTGAAGGCATTACTGACTCAATGAACATGAATTTGAATGATGTATTCATTCTTTCTTCCCTGTCAATCTGAGTGCTCTCTGTAACTGCTTTGCCAGAAAAATATGGCAGAGTGAAGACTGTACCAGTATTTCTGCACATGTTCTTCCTACCAGTCTGTAAGACTTCCTTCCTGAATCTATCAGTTCCTGTGTGGAAGGTTCAGTTAGCTTATAGAAAGAACATATGTAGAGATACTGAGACTACATGAAAAGAGAGGAGGAATCAGGTTTACAAATGTTTCTGCTAATAGGCTAGTAATTTAAGTGAAGGCATTACTGACTCAATGAACATGAATTTGAGCAAACTCTGGAAGGTGTGAAAGATAAAAAAGTCTGGCTTGTTGTAGTCCATGGGGTCACAAAGAGTGAGACATGACTTAACAAATGAACAGTTACACACACACACACACACACACACACACACATACACTGGATAGATAGATAGATAGATAGATAGATAGATAGATAGATAGAGAAAGAGAGAGGTAAAACTTTTCATAAGGTGGGGATTTTGCTCTATGTGAATATAACATAAATAGTTGATCTTATTGCCTCAATTGTTTAGTGATCATAACACATATTTGGAATTGGTCTCAGTGTTATTAACACCATCATATTAAAATAATGTAAGAAATAACTTGATTAATTATCACCAACCTAGATAGCATATTCAAAAGCAGAGATATTACTTTGCAGACTAAGGTCCATCTAGTCAGGGCTATAGTTTTTCTAGTAGTCATGTATGGATGTGACAGTTGGACTGTGAAGAAGGCTAAGCGGGGGAAAATTGATGCTTTTGAACAATGGTGTTGGAGAAGACTCTTGAGAGTCCTTTGGACTGCAAGGAGATCCAACCAGTCCATTCTGAAGGAGCTCAGCCCTAGGATTTCTTTTGAAGGAATGATGCTAAAGCTGAAACTCCAGTACTTTGGCTACCTCATGTGAAGAGCTGACTCACTGGAAAAGACTCTGATGCTGGGAGGGATTGAGGGCAGGAGGAGAAGGGGACGACAGAGGATGAAATGGCTGGATGGCATCACGGACTCGATGGACATGAGTCTGAGTGAACTCCGGGAGATGGTGATGGACAGGGAGGCCTGGAGTGTTGCGATTCATGGGATCACAAAGAGTTGGACACAACTGAGCAACTGAACTGAACTGAACTGAACAATGCTGTTAAAGTACTGAACTGAACTGAAAAGTGCTGTACTTTATATACCAGAATAAGCTGGGAGGGATTGAGGGCAGGAGGAGAAGGGGACGACAGAGGATGAAATGGCTGGATGGCATCACGGACTCGATGGACATGAGTCTGAGTGAACTCCGGGAGATGGTGATGGACAGGGAGGCCTGGAGTGTTGCGATTCATGGGATCACAAAGAGTTGGACACAACTGAGCAACTGAACTGAACTGAACTGAACAATGCTGTTAAAGTACTGAACTGAACTGAAAAGTGCTGTACTTTATATACCAGAATATTTGAAAAACTCAGCCACAGGCATGGAAAAGGTCAGTTTTCATTTGAAAGAAAGACAATGCCAAAGAATGTTCAAACTAGTGCACAGTTTCACTCATCTCATATGTTAGCAAAGTAACGCTCAAAAATTTCCAAGCTAGGCTTCAATAGTACATTAATTAAGAACTTCCAGATGTTCAAGGTGAGTTTAGAAAAAGCAGATGAAACAGAGATCAAATTGCCAACATCCGTTGAATCACAGAAAAAGCTAGAGAATTCCAGAAAAATATCTACTTTTGCTTCATTGAGTTTGTTAAAAACTTTGACTGTGTGGATCACAACAAAGTGCGCAAAATTCTTCAAGTGATGGAAATACGAGACCAACTTATCTATTTCCACTTAAACATGAAGTGTAGGTATACCTTAAATTTTTATATTTCTTCCATGTTTTGGACAAGTTATACTTTGCATGTCATTGTTTATTACCATCCTTTAATTAAATAACTAATAAAATATTTAGAAATAAATATCATAAATATTTAGGAGAAAATTTATTTATAAAAATAAAGATCAAATAAAAGCCAACAGGCAAGATGTATGATAATAGTATAAATGAAAAGGAGCTGTTATCAGTTTCCTATATTTCATCACATCATCTACACTGTATTTGTAAGTTTGGTTAATGTTTTACTTCTGCAACGCTTATGAACTTTATATCAATTTCTTAATATTTGTGAACAAAAATGTAAATTTTCATCTCATTTTTTAAAAAAATTGAAGTATAGAGAATTTCAGGTGTATAGCAAAGTCAATTATACACATAGAGTCTTTTCTATAATAGACCATTATAAGATACTGAATATAGTTCCTGTGATATACGATAGCCCTTTCTTCTTTACTTTATATAGAATAGTATGCATCTGTTGGGCTTCCCAGATGATGTTAGGGGTAAAGCATCTGCCTGCCACTGAATGAGATCAAGAAATGCGGATTCAATCTCTGGGTCAGGAAGAGCCCCAGGAGAAAAGCATGGCAACCCACTCCAGCATTCTTCCTAGAGAATCCTGAAACACAGGAGCCTGGCAGGCTATGGTCCATAGGGTCACAAAAAGTCAGACATGACTAAAGCAATTTAATATGCACACAGTGTGCATCTGTTAATATAAAACTGCTTATTTATTTCTCTCTGGCTTCTTTCCTCATCAAACAGATTTGTTTCTTATGTCACTGACTCCATTTCTGCTTTGTAAATATGTTTATTTGTATCTTTTTTTTTTTTTAAGATTCCACATATAAGTGTTATCAAATGATATTGGTCTTTATCTCATCTTTCTTAGACTGAGGTGAAATCAATATAACATGAAAGTAATCATTTCAGAGTGAAGAAAATATTATTTTACATATTCACAATGTTGTTTAATACACAATCTACAGTGTTGTGGAAAATTCATTCAATCGTCTTGGCTTTCTGGATTTTATTTGTCATAAAGACATGCTATGCATTGTCAAAATGTTTTACTGCATTAACTGAGATGGTTGCATTTTTTTTCCTCCTCCTTTTTGTGCTATTGTGTTCTTTTCAAAAGTATATTTCTATAAACAGTGCACTGGGATGACCCAGAAAAATGGTACAGTGAGGGAGGAGGGAGGGGAGTTCAGGATGGGGAACACATGTATACCTGTAGCGGATTCATGTTGATGTATGGCAAAACAAATACAATATTGTAAAGTAATTAACCTCCATTTAAAATAAATAAATTTATATTTTAAAAAAGTATATTTCTTAATTTTCACATTATATTAATTTTTCAAATTTTTTCTATAATTTATGCTTATCCTCTAGCTTTCAAAACATATTATTCTTTTGTGGCCTAACATATGATCTGTCCTGGACAATGTATTTTGGGTATCATTCAGAAAATTAAGATTGTGGCATCTGGTCCCATCACTTCATAGCAAATAGATGGGGAAACAGTAGAAATAGTGGCTGACTTTATTTTGGGGGACTCCAAAATTACTGTAGATGATGACTACAACCATGAAATTAAAAGATGCTTACACCTTGGAAGAAAAGTTATGACCAACCTAGATAGAATATTAAAAAGCAGAGACATTACTTTGCCAACAACCTTGAACTGCAAGGAGATCCAACCAGTCCATCCTAAGAGAGATCAGTCCTGGGTGTTCATTGCAGGGACTGATGTTAAAGCTAAAACTCTAGTACTTTCACCACCTGATACAGAAAACTGACTCATTGGAAAAGACCCTGATGTT
This sequence comes from Madoqua kirkii, assembly GCA_006408675.1. Taxonomy (NCBI): domain Eukaryota; kingdom Metazoa; phylum Chordata; class Mammalia; order Artiodactyla; family Bovidae; genus Madoqua; species Madoqua kirkii. The sequence continues at coordinate 8,610 of SJYC01105991.1, read as the reverse complement.
GGAAAAGATTGAAGACTGGGGGAAAAGGGGATGACAGAGGATGAGATGGTTGGATGGCATCACTGACTCACCGGACATGAGTTTGGCTAAACTCCAGAAGCCAGTGATGGACAAGGAGTCCCGGTATGCTGCAGTCCATGGGGTCAAAAAGAGTTGGACATGACTGAGTGACTGACTGAGTGAAGAAGGGTATGTATTCTTTGCAATTTGGGGGATGTATGCTATGTATGGGGCTTCCCAGGTGGTGCTATTGGTAAAGTACTTGTCTGCCAATGCAAGAGATATAAGAGGCTAGGATACTGCAGTCCATGAGGTCACAAAGAGTTGGACATGACTGAGTGACTGACTGAGTGAAGAAGGGTATGTATTCTTTGCAATTTGGGGGATGTATGCTATGTATGGGGCTTCCCAGGTGGTGCTATTGGTAAAGTACTTGTCTGCCAATGCAAGAGATATAAGAGGCTAGGATTCCATCCCTGGGTCAGAAAGATTCCCTAAAGGAGGACATGGCAACCCACTCTAGTATTCTTGCCTGAAGAATATTAAGAACAGACAAACCTGGAGGCTATAGTCCATATGGGCATAAGGAGTCAGATATAATGGAAGTGACTTAGCATACATGTATCCATGCATTTCATGTATGTTTGTTACATCTTGTTGGTAATTAATAGTTGTTCAGTCATGTCTGACTCTTTGGGACCCCATGGACTGTGGCATGCAAGACTTCCTGTCCTTCACCATCTCCCAGAGCTTGATCAAATTCATGTTCACTGAGTTGGTGATGTCATTAAATCACCTTACTCTCCGTTATAACCTTCTCTTCATGCCTTCAACCTTTCCCACCATCAGGATATTTTCTAATGAGTCAATTCTTTGCATCAGGTGGCCAAAGTAATGGAACTTCAGCATCAGCCCTTCTAATGAATATTCAGGATTGATTTCCTTTAAGATTGACTCATGTAAGTTTGTTGCAATCCAAGGGACTCTCAAGAGTCTTCTCTAATACCACTGTTCAAAAACATCAATTCTTTGATGTTTAGCCTTGTTTTCATACCATTTGTAGTGTTCTCAAGACAATAATAATCAAGTGATTTGCCATGAACAGTGTGAAAAGGCAAAAAGATGTGACACTGAAATATGAACCTCTCAGGTTGATAAGTGCAAAATATGCTATTGGAGATCAGTGGAGAAATAACTGCAAAAGAATGAAGAAATGGAGCTAAAGCAAAAACAACGCCCAGTTGTTGGAATGTGACTGGTGATGGCAGTAAAGTTCAATGTTGTAAAGAGCGATGTCGCATAGAAACCTGGAGTGTTAGGTTCATGGATCAAGGCAAATGGGGAGTGGTGAAACAGAAGGTGACAAGATTAAACATCAACATTTTAGAAATCAGTGAACTCAAATGGACCAGAATGAGTGAATTTAACTCAGATCACCATTGTATCTACTACGGTGGGCAAGAACCCCTTAGAATAAATGGAGTAGCCATTACAGTCAACAAAAGAGTCTGAAATGCAGTACTTGGAGGCAGTTTTAAAAATGAGAGAATGATCTCTGTTTGTTTCCAACGGAAACCATTCAGTATCACAGTAATACAAGCCTATGTCCTGACCAGTATGCTGAAGAAACTGAAGTTAAATGATTCTATGAAAACCTACAAGACCTTCTAGGACTAGCACACCAAAAGGTGGGCTTTCATAAGAAGGGACTGTAATGCATAGGTAGGAAGTCAAGAGAAATCTGGAGTAACAGACAAATGTGGCCTTGGGGTACAAAATGAAGAAGGTCAAAGTCTAACATTGTTTTGCCAAGAGAAAGAATGCACTGGTCGTAGGAAACACCCTCTTCCAACGACACAAGTGAAGACTCTACACATAGATATCACCAGATGATCAATACCAAAGTAAGACTGATTATACTCTTTGTGGCCAAAGATGGAGAAGCTCTATTCAGTCAGCAAACACAAAACCAGGATGTGTCTGTGGCTCAGATGATGAACTCTTTATTGCCAAATTCAGATTTCAATTGAAGAAAGTAGGGGAAAACCACTAAATCATTCAGGCATGACCTAAATCAAATCCCTTATGATTATAAAGTGCAAGAGATGGATTCAAAAGATTAAATTTGATAGAGTGCCTGAAGAACTATGGACGGAAGTTCATGAAACTGTACAGGAGGGAGTGATCAGGAATATCCCCAAGAAAAAGAAATGGGGGAAAAAAAAAAAGGTTGTCTGAGAGGCTTTACAAATAGCTAAGAAAGGAAGAGAAGATAAAAGCAAAGAAGAAAAGAAATATATACCCACTTGAATGTAGAGTTCCAAAGAATGACAAGGAGAGATAAGAAAGACTTCTTCAGTGATCAGTGCAAAGATATAGAGGAAAACAATAATATGGGAAAGACTATAGTTCTCTTCAAGAAAATTAGAGATACCAAGGGAACCTTTCATAGATGAGCACAATAAAGGACAGAAATGGTATGGGCCTAATAGAAGCAGAAGATATTAAGAAGAGGTGGCAAGAATACACAGAAAGACTATACAAAAAATATCTTCATAATCCAGATAACCACGATGGTGTGATCACTCACCTAGAGCCAGACACCTGGAATGTGAACTCAAGTAGGCCATAAGAAGTACCACTAACAACAAAGTTAGTGGAAGTGATGGGATTCCAGTTGAGCTATTTCAAATCCTAAAGAGGATGCTGTGAGAGTGCTGCACTCAATATGCCAGCACATTTGGAAAACTCAGCAGTGGCCACAGGACTGGAAAAGCTCAGTTTTCATTCCAATATCAAAGAAAGGCATTGCCAAAGAATGTTCAAACTACTGCACAATTGCACTCATCTCATATGCTAGCAAAGTAATGCTCAAAATTCTCCAAGAAAAACTTCAACAGTATGTGAACTGTGAACTTCCAGATGTTCAAGCTGGAAATTAGAAAAGGCAAAGGAACCAGAGATCAAATTGCCAGCCTCTGTTGAATCACTGAAGAAGTAAGACAGTTCCATAAAAACATCTACTTCTGTTTTATTGACTACACCAAATGCTTTGACTGTGTTGATCACAAGAAACTGTGGAAAAATCTTAGTTCTAAATAAGAAAAGGAGTATCTCAATGATGCATATTGTCACCCTGCTTACTTAACTTATATGCAGAGTATTTCATGTGAAGTGTTGGGCTATATGAAGCACAAGCAAGAATCAAGATTGCCAGGAGAAATATCAATAACTTCAGATAGTCAGAAGGCACCACCTTTATGGCAGAAAGTAAATCAAAACTAAAGAGCTTCCTGATGAAAGTGAAAGAGAAAAGATGCATGCTCCATGGAAGAAAAGCTATCACCAATCTAGACAACATGTTAAAAAGCAGAGACATTACTTTCCCAAAAGAGTCCATCTAGTCACAGCTATAGTTTTTCCAGTAGTCATGTATGGATGTGAGAGTTGGACTATAATGAAAGCTGAACGCCAAAGAATTGATGGTTTTGAACTGTGGTGTTGGAGAAGACTCTTGAGAATCCTTAGGGCTGTAAGGATATCCAATCAGTCCATCCTAAAGTAAATGAGTCCTGAATATTCATTGGAAGGACTGATGCTGAAGTTGAAGCTCCAGTAATTTGGCTACCTGATGTGAAGAACTGACTCCTTTGAAAAGACTCTGATGCTAGAAAAGATTGAAATTGAGAGGAGAAGGGGATGACAGAGGATGAGATGGTTGGATGGCATCACCAACTTGATTAACATGAATCTGAGCAAGCTCTGGGATTTGGTGATGGACAGGGGAGACTGACGTGTTGCAGTCCATGGGGTCACAAAGAGTCAGACATGACTGAATAATTGAATTGAACTGAACAGTCTTCTTTATCATCCAACTCTCACATCCATGTGTGACTACTGGAAAAACCATAGCCTTGACTACATGAAATTTTGTTGTCAAAGTAATGTCTCTGTTTTTTAATATGCTGTCTAGGTTTGTCATAGCTTTTCTTCCAAGGAGCAAGAATCTTTTAATTTCATGGCTGCAGTCACCATCTGCAGTGATTTCGGAGCCCAAGAAGAGAAAGTCTCTTACTGTTTTCATTGTTTCCCCTTCTATTTGCCATGAAATGATGGTACCAGCAAACTCTTAACATCTAGTTGGCTAAACGTTCCATTAAATTGCAAGTGTGGGTAAGCCAACTCATATTTATTGAAAGTTTCAGAAGTTAGAATTCGAAGATCCAGAATGTCAGCCATATTTTTCCCTTTTAATAGCTGTCAGGAAGAATCACTTCAATACCTCTAGTGTAGCTTCTGTTTGCTGGACATCTTTGGTAATTTTTGTCTGGAGAAGTATTTTTCATGTCTACATCTTCCTGCTACATATGTATCTGTGTCCAAATTCCTTTTTACTATGGCAGGAGTCATATTGGAACAGGGGCTCACCCTACTCAAATTAACTAACTGCATTTGCAATGATAATATTTCCAAGAAACTCACTATCTGAGGTATGGGAAATTTGGACCCCCCACATATTAATTTTGGAGGTGGCACAATTCAACCTATAACCAAAATATATGTCCAACTTTCAGGTTTCTTATTGTCAAGAGTTGGGGTAGGTCATCAGAGAGTTGAGTCCCTCTACAGTTGAAGTGTCCTTCAGAGTTTCTTGAAATATTTTTGGTGGAATCCCTGGACCAGCTAGCAGGATCTGAAGCTAGTTATTGAGTTTCAGGCATCAGTTGTGATGAACATCTCCTTTCCCTAATCTTATCTCTTTCCAGACTGAGTGGCCTGATTTACACTGATCCTTTCAGTATTCTGCTTCCAATGAAAAGGGACATTTTGGGCCAAATCTCACAAACCTGGGATAGCTGGAATTTGCTGTCACTTTATCCTGTGAAGTCAGAGACCACGAAGTATCCCTTGGCACTAGCTGTCCTGCCTCAGAGGAAGTGTGACTAACATAAGGAAAAACTATTTTTGTCTTCTTCAATGTACCTATTCTCATATTTTTTTCCACTGAGAAAGTGGAGACTCTCAGCTACATTCCCAGGTCCCTGTAACAGTATTCTCATCCATGTTGCTGTTGTTTGGTCAGCAAGTCATATCCAACTCTTTGTGACCCCATAGACTGCAGCATGCTAGGCCTCCTTGTCCTTCACCATCTCCTGGAGCTTGCTCAAACTCATGTCAAATTGATTGGGTGACACTATCAAACCGTCTCATCCTCCAACACCCTCATTTTATGCCTTCAATCTTTCCCAGCATCAAGGTCTTTTCCAATGAGTCAGCTGTTTGCACCAGGTGGCTGAAGTATTGGAACTTCAACTTCAGCATCATCCATTAGCGTTTGCTAAAATTATCTCTCTATGGACTACAACTTCCTTTTTCACCATCTAACTGAATAAATTCTTAAATTTCTTTCAATGATGTTTTTTAGTTTTCTTTATACAGCTCTCAAATCTCTTTCATTACATTTAATCTTCCTCTTGCTAATCTTTAGATCCTATTGTGAATGTAATTTTTACTTACTATACTTTTCAATTTTTTAGTGTGAATATATTCAAAATTTCAGGTTGATATTGTACTTTGCTACTTTAATTTGTTTTATTAGTTTTAGTTTATTTCCTGTGAATTCTTTAGTATATTTTATATACTTAGAATCATGTAATTTGTAAGTAGATATAGTTTTCCTTATTTATTTCCTTTTTAGGTAGTATGTAATCTCTTTTCCTGCAGTATTGTTCTGGCTGAACAAGTACAAGTTTAAATAGCAGAGGTGGAAGTGAGTAGTATAACCTTTTCCTGACTTTAGATGATTTTTTTAAAATTCTTTCAGATTTGAACATGATGTTATCAATGTGTTTCTCTTTTTTATTAGTGCCTTTATCATGTTTAAGTTCTCTTCTATTCCCAGTTTTCTTGGTTTTTATCATGAAATGGGGCTGGGTTTTATCAAATACCTTTTCTGTCTCAATTTAGATGATCATATGGATTTTCCCTTAATTCTATCTATGTTGAATATTATAGGGATTATATTCTTGTGTTGAACTATCCTTGCATTCCTGGGATAAATTATACTTGGTCATGCTTAACAACACTTTTAATATGCTGTTAAATTTATTTTGATATATTTTGTTGAGGATTTTTACAACTATATTCATAAAGGATTTTATATTTTATTGTAATTTATCTGTCTTGATATAAGGTTAATACTGATTTTAGAGAATGGCTTAGAAAGTGGTTCCTCCTTTTCATTCTTAAATGAATTTGAGAAGGATTGTTCTAAATTTATCTTTAAGATTTTGGTAGCTTTTTCCAGTGAAGATCTCTGTTCTTAGACTTTGCTTTGCTTTGATGTATTCAATTGCATATTTAACTTGTTTAGTTATTATGAGATTCTGAGATTTTCTATTTCTTCTGGAGCCTTCTATATTTCAAGAAATGTATCCAATTTTTTAAGTCACTTAATTTGTCAACATACAAATGGTTACATAATTTTTTTATAATTCTCTTTATTTCTGTAAGATCCATAGTAAAAACCCCACTTTAGTTTCTGTTTGCAGTTTTCCAATCTTTGTTTTTACTTCATCTTCTTAGCTAAAGCCTTGTCAATAAGAGCCAATCTTCAGTATAATTGATTCTTTAATTATCTTCTTCTATTGTCTGTGTAATTTCTCTATAATCTTTATAATTTTCTTCCATCTTTGGCTTTCATTTAGTTGGTTCTTTTGCTAGTCGCATGAGATATAAAATTAGATTATTGATTTCCTGTTTTCCTTTTTTTAATGTAACCATAAAGTGAAGTGAAAGTCACTCAGTCTTGTCTGACTCTTTACAACCCCATGGACAATAGAGTCCATGAAATTCTCTGGGCCAGAACACTGGAGTGAGTAGCCTTTCCCTTCTCCAGGGGATCTTCCCAACCCAGGGATTGAAGCCAGGTCTCTCACACAACAGGTGGATTTTTTTACCAGCTGAATCACAAGGAAAGCCCAAGAAAATGGAGTGAGTAGCCTATCTTTTCTCTCTTTTCTCCAGGGGATCCTCCTGACCCAGGAATCTAACCAGGCTCTCCTTCATTATTCATGGAGTCTTTACAACTGAGCTATCAGGGAAGCCCAAAGCAATTGACAGCTCTAAATTTCCTATAGAATATTGCCTTTACTTCATCTCTTAAGTTTTGATGTGCTATTCTTTTTTTTTTTTTTGTCCTTAGGTATTCTAATAGCAAGTGAAAATTTCACACAAAGATGGGCACAATAAAGGACAGAGATGATAGTGAGCAAGTAGAAGAAGATATCAAGAAGACATGAAAAGAATACGTGGAAGAACTATACAAAAAAGGTCTTAATGAACTAGATAACCATGATGGTGTGGCCAGTCACCCAGAGCCAGAACTTAGGAGTATGAAGTCACTGTGGGCCTTCCAGCACCACTGTCAATAAAGCTAACAGAAGCAATGGAATTGCAATAGAATTTCCAAAACCCTAAAATATGATGCTATCAAAGTGCTGCACTCCTAATATGAATATTGCACTCATCCCCCATGCTAAAAAGGTCATGCTTAAAATCTTGCATACTAGGCTTCAACATTACACGAACCAAGATTATCCAGTTGTCCAAGCTTGGTTAGAAAAGGCAGTGGAACCAGAAATCACATTGTCAACATTTGCTGGAGAAGAGGGCATCAGAGGATGTGAAAGCTGGATGGTATCCCCGATGCAATGGACATGAACTTGGACAAACCTCAGGAGATGGTGACAGATAGGCTGTGGTTCATGGAGTCACAAAGAGTCAGAGACAATTGAACGACTGAAGAACAACATTTTAATTTTCTGTGTCATTTCTTCTTTAACACCTTCATTGTTTAACGATGGGTTCCCTAATTTCTGCATTACCTGTTTACTTTCTAATTTTTCTTCTGTTGGCTCCTAGATTTATTCCATTGTTATCTTTGCATGATGAAAATACTTTGCATGATTTTAATCTTTTAAAATTCATTGAGACTTGTTCTGTGGCTTAAAATTTGGTCTGTTCTGGAGAGCATTCTATGTACATTGATAAGAACATGAAATCTATTGTTTTCTAGAAAAATTTATATATGTTTATTAGGCCTAGTGCATCTATAATATTGTTTAACCCCTTAATTCTTTATTGACCTTCTGTCTAGCTGTCTTTATTGAAAATCATGTGTTGAAATATCCATCTATTGCTATAGAACTATTTTTCCTTTCAATTCTTTCAATGTGTGCTTCATATATTTGAGAAGTCTGTGTTTTGTTCACATATGTCACAATATATTTTTGCTAATGCTTAATGATGTTTATTGAACATCCCCTCAATAGATTGCTATTATTTTGTATTTGATTATAGAATTTTAAAACTGATTCTATCATTTTATGCCAACCTAAAAGTGGAAGAACCAAGTCCAAGAGCAGCCTTGTCCACCAATTTTTATAATATCACTGGACAACCAGTGTAGGTTTTAAAATTATCCATTATTAGTATTTTTTGAATTTTTTTCTACACTAAAAAAAATTGGAAAACACTTTCTGTGAGCTCAGATCAATTATAAAAAATAAAATACATTATATATCACTTCTGATAATTGGAATAATGACC